>CAJNOL010002975.1:0-28523 GCA_905250125.1 Rotaria sordida | reverse complement strand
GATACTTGTGCACGACATGCTTGATTAAGTGTATTTAATACATGTTCAAGATATTTTTTAAAATGTCCACCTATAGCTAAAGCTATATCACCAAATGTACTTAATATTTGTGGTTTTACAGAACGATGTAATTTATCATTCTAAAATTGAAAAAAAAAACAATAAAATTTAACTTACATTTTCATAGTTTATTATTCATGCGATTTTCAAGGATCAAAATGTAGAGCTCAAGAAAGTTTCCTATCATTTCGGATGAGGGCAAGGATTATTTTAATTTTTACCTACTATTGTCTTTATATTTTGTTAACAACATAATAAATAATTTTTTTTTATTCATTTGTTGCCTTATAGATTTTTTTTTACGGGAAATTCATAAGAAATATGGTATGTTAGCGTCAACAGATGATACAATGTTGATGCTAACTTAATTGAACAAAGTTCAATTGGTCTTTCCTTGTTATTCTCTCATTTTTTGGTGTCTTTGCTTTCGTTCATTCTATAGTTAGATTTTTCTTTTTTGTTGTGTCTTTCTCTCTCTTTCGGATTTTCTCAGATTTTGATATAGTTCAATTGAACTTTCTTCTATCTAGTGGAAGGTTGTATTGTATTATCTCCGATTTGTCTTCCATTATTATTATTATTATCAGTGTTACCATCATAATAAATCTCCCTCCCCTTATATTACACTTCTTATTCCATTACTCCAACATCATTATTATTTAGTCAATTCCAAGGTAAGATCATTATACTTTTAGGCCCCAATAATAACACATAAAATTTGACCTAACATGATATTTTGTTTTATATAAAACATCTGTTTTGAAGACTTGGAAGAAGAGAAGATGCACATCCATAGTAGAGCCTGTCGAATTGGTCCCGGGTTCGATTTTGAAAACTTTGAATCCGATGCACTCTAGCCATCTGAGCAATGTGTAGGGTACACTAGTCACCGAATACAGAAACAAGTATCTTCGGAGCGGCTATGCTATACTGAATAGAAAATTTCATTGAAAGTATCGAAGTACGGGTCCGACAGACTCTAACTCACACCATTGAACATCTCAAAAATGTGCGCAAGATTTGATTACTCGTAAAAAAATCGGTTCGTTTAAGTTGTAGATCTAATTCTATAAAAAAAAATTTTACCAAAACTATTTTTATAGATTTGTACACTAAGACAACATATTCATATTTCGATCTATGAAGAAGATCGTTTAAGTTACTATTAACTTACACCAAGACAAGTAAATAAATGTGTCATTATTTGATCACAATATGGTGCTAATTTATCAAGTAATGAACGACTTAAATCACCAACAACACCAACAGCAGCTGAACATATTTGATATTCCGCATGATTATTTAATGCTTCATATATAAATGGAAGAACATGATCAATATATTTAATAAAATTTATTCCCAATACTAAAAATAATTAAATTATAAATAGTATCACAAAAAAAACTTAAAATTCTAACCTTCAACAAGAGTACCAATAGCAACAAGTGCATCTTCTTGAACAGCACTTGTTTTACCACCACTTGTTTTAAGCATTTGTAATAGAGCTTGCATTATTGGATCAGATATTAATGGTGCATCATTAGGATGCATTTTTCGAAGTACACTCTAAAATTTTAAGAGGAAAAAAAATGTAATACAAGATTGTTTTTTTTTAAAAATAAATTTCACGAAATAGAATTTATTTTTTCCTTCTTTTGTCTATTACAATCTATGATACATAAAAGTGAAGATAAAAAAATTAGGAACAATAACAGCTACGATAAATTAGTCGAAAAATCTTCTTTTTTTTTTTGTATAAAAATTTGTTTTAGAAAAAAAGAAAAAACTTACTTGAAGTGTTGCACAAAGTAATGATTGAAGATCACTTATTTGTACTCTATCATTTGGATTAGATGCATGACTTTCAACAGATATAACACGATTAAGACGATCAAGTACAGTTACTGTTGTTTTTTGAACAGTAACATAACAATCCTAGAAAAAAAAATTATTCGAAAAAAATGTTTGTTTCGTTTTTTTTTTATTTCTAAATTATACTTTTGGACTATGTCGAATCATTTCCATTAATGCTTCATAAGCTGCATTACGTAAATTTGATTGATTACCATCCGTTCTAAACAAAAAACTTCGATAAAATAAATCAAATACTTTATCTTTCTTTTTTTTTTTTACCTATCTGTTGTTTCAATAAGTTTTTTAACAATATCATCAAAAAATGGTGATAATAAATATGTATTTGGTGTATCATCATCTTCTGAACATTCAGCATTATCATATGCTGCTCGTGCTAAACTTGAAAATGACTAAATATAAAAAAAATTTTTTTTTTTTCGATTTGTTTTTTTTTCTGTTTCTAAATATACCCAACAAATATTTGTTGCAACACGTGGTACATCATTTAAACCATTTACAAGTGTACTTCCAATAGCTCGAAGTAATTCATCTGTCATAACAGCTTGTGAAACAAATTCAAATATTCGTCCTATTGTCCATGCTGTTGTATCACGTACAGCAATATTTGGATCACGTAATAGTTCAAGTAAAAATGGTATAGCTTGTTCAGCTATTGGTTTAATACTTGAAACATCAGGTCCTTCTAGCATTGAACCAAATGCCATAACAGCTGCTTCACGATGTCTCCAATCAGTATGTTTTATATTTGCGCTAACAAATGGAAATACATGTGGAATAATAGCATTTTCAGCACAATTAGCTAATAACATAAGACAAACACCAGCTGATTTGCATGGATTCCAATCATCATCATCATCTGCTTCTTCTTGCATAGTTAATCTTTGAAGTAAAACTGGTACTAAATATGGTAAAGCACCACGTGCATAATAACGATTTGTTCGTTCAGGTTGACGATTTTGTTCTTGTGCCTACAAAAAACAAAAAAATAAATCTGCGAAAAAAATTTTTTTTTGAAACTTACATCTTGTTGAAGTAATTGTAATTCATATTCTTCATCACATACATTTGACCAAAATTCAATACCTTGTAAAGCTATTTCATCATGAGAAGATTTCATTGCATCCATTGTAATCTTCCAAAAAAAAAAAAAATAATATAACAGATGAACTTTTTCATCATCTAATATGTTTTTTTTTTTTTGGTTAAAAAGACTAGACGACAGGAGACAACCGGACAAAGAAGGATATTCATTAAAAAATGAAATATTCAAAAAGAATTATAGTGTAACAAGGTATTTCTAAAAATGATCTCATGTCTCCAATTATATTCAAATCAGGTGAAATATTATCACATGAAAATCATATTGAAGTTGTTCTCCGACGACATACTCAATCTGAAGGTAAACACTTGCTGTTCAACAATGTCATCTATTAACAAAACAATGTAATCCTACATATACACAAGCATAGCAGACCAACAAATAATTCTACTCTAACCATTCCGTATTATTATGTATGTTGCACGCTGTCAGCAATAGGATAAAATAAAAAACAACATGATTCTTTATTTGCGAAAATTACTGGGAAAAGATACATATATTTAATAAGCTTTTCGTTGTTAACTTTATAGTGTTTCTCCTGCGTATCTATGTTTTTCATAGAAAAGAAAATAGTGGATTCGTTAAATAGACTATTAAAAAAGTTTTCTTACAGCAAATAATGCCGGTCCCATATAATATTCCATATAATCATAATATAATGTAAGAATTTTGACAAGATTTTGTAAAGCTGCTACTTGAATTTTTAAATTTGATGATTGTGTAGCTTCACAAACAACTTGCATAATATAATGTCTTTCGCTCTATTGATAGAAAATATTTAATTAAAAAAACAAAAAGAAAATATTCTTTTTATTTTTTTCTTACATCATTTTGAAAATTATTTTTTGTAAATTCTAATGAATTTAATAAAGCTGTTATGGCAGCAAGTCGTACATTATCATTTGTTTCTTCTTTACGCATACCATAAATAAGTGCAGTTAATATAAGATTACTTTGAGGTTCAAGTACATTCGAATCCTAGAGAAAATTCTTGTTCCTTTTTTTTTTTTTTTTTTTAAAAAAATTTTTTTAAATTTCTGTTTTTTTCTCTTACGAGAAAAAAAAGAAAACAAAACACAATAAAAAAAAAAAACACACGGATGAATGAATGAGCTTACAATATCTTGACATATGTAACCGAGTGCTTCCAAGCTCGCTTCCCGTACATTATCGGCTCTGCCCACTGTAGTAACATTGTCAACCAGGCGTTCTAAGATGGTACACACACATACAATCAACACTCGTCAACACGCTCATGAAAATTTTCATGTAAGAATGAAAAATATATAATATGAAACAACTTACTTATTAAATCTTGCCATTGACCACGTGGCAATTCAGTACATGCTATATAACCAACACATTGAGCAGCTTGTGATGGTTTTGTAGTTTCAGTGCCGAGAGCATTAAAACACTATATTTAAAGAAAAAATTAATATTTGATAGAAAATAATATTAAATAAATTTTACATTAGTTTTTATATGATTTCTAATATTTTCTGATATATTAAGCCATCGTTCTTGATAAAGTTGTTTTACAGTATCTTCTCGTGAATAAAGAGCATTTTTAAGTTGTAATGCTAGAAATATAAAAAAAAGAAGATATTAAATTTAAGATCTCGTATAATCCAATTACGAGAAAATTTTCGCAGATATCTCCTTCTAATTTCAATAATTTTTTTTGTCTATAGATACTAAATACCGTTCTAAATGAATTCGAATTTTTAGATCTGAAACTTTATGCACATAGGAAACTCAATTAGACTAACTTTCATAAGTTTCAAATAAAATCTCTTCGAGATTTGAAACTCTCACAAAAATGCATGTTGTATACATAGCTTGAAAGTCATCATATCTCAAAGAGACTTTGTTCAAAATTTGTAAGTTTCTTTTATGGAAGTGTTCTCTATCTACGGAAGAGTTTCAGATCAAAATTCGATAGGTTAGTCAAATCTTTTTATATAGTATCTATAGACAAACAATCATTGAAATCGAAAGGATACATCTGAGAAGGTTCGCTATCCCGTTAACGAAAAAAGAACAACTTTCTATTAAAAATGTGTTAAATTAAAACCTCATGAAACATTAACACATAAAAATTATATTGAGATTATTTTCTTGTATATGCAATTAGGAGGTAAACAGTTCGTGACCGATGATTTCATCTATAAGACAACACCGTACTACATAAGCATGGTTATGACATGAAAACAATTTCACGTATTTTACAAAATAACCACAAATCACTATCGAACAGCCTTGATCTCAATGTTTTTGATTATTACATATGGTATGCTTTCTCACAATATTAAACACTGTGAATCTATAATTAGTTAAAATGGTGGAAAAAAAGTTTAGAAACAATGATTTTTTTCATAATGTTAAACACGTAGTTCCAATCCAAATAGTGATTGTAATAGCCAATGAAGTTTTCTATCCAATATTCTTTATAGCAAGATTTCACAGATGAATAATGATGGCAAGACTCCTAAAAAACCGAACACGGTATTTTTCAGGTTCTAGAAGACTTTGTCAGAGCTATTTTTAAACGGTACCATCTTGAACAGCACAAAATTCTGAGCAAAATGAGGGGTCACCGAATTTTCTACGAACTTCTCAAAAAAGAGTTACAAGCATCACAAAAATCATGAAAAAACGAAATGTTTTTAAAAATCGACTAAAAACGCCTTTTTCATGATTTTTATGAGAAGGTCGTAGAAAACTCGGCGACCCGTCATTTTGCTCAGAATTTTGTGCTCTTTAAGATGGCACCGTTTAAAAATAGTTTTGACAAAGTCTTCTAGAACCTGAAAAATACCGTGTTCGGTTTTTTAAGAGTCTTGCCAACATTGTTCATCTGTGAAATCTTGCTATAAAGTGTATTGGATAGAAAACTCCATTGGCTATTAAAATCACTATTTGGATTGGAGCTACGTGCTTAACATTATGGAAAAAAAATTGTTGTTTCTAAATTTTTTTCTACCATTTTATGTGTATTACTGTTTCAAGAAGTGATATGTAATAAATATAAAAATTCTATAATCATATGGAACTTTTAATCGTTCTTACCTGCTTGTGCACGTGCTGTTGGATTATTTGTGGCGGTAATTAAAATATCGGACAATTGTTTTAAAAGTTCCGACTACAAAAAAAAAAAACAAATTCGTTCTATAAAAATATTTTTCTCACAAAAATATTCTCACGTACTAAATTTTGTTCACCTGCTTTAGCAAGAAAATTTCGTGCATTCTCCAAATCAGCTTGTGCTAAATAGAAAATAGTTCAATAATTATTCTTTTTTTGTAATTAAATACCTACAGCCAGTAACCGTTCGTTCGAGAATATTAATGAGTCCGTCTGTGGCCATTGGACTCGTTTAAAGATATAAATAACAACAAAAAAAAAAGGAAACCGATTAATCTAAAAAGATGAAACAAATGTTGTTCGATGTTTCATATATTTATTCAAAAACATATTCTTTTTCTTTTTATTATAGAAACGAAAAAAAAAAAACAATTAAACAAATAATTTGTTTTGTTTTTTCTTTCTTTTAAAATCTTCATTTAAGCTAGAAGAGCAGCAGCTGTTGATGATTCATATTTCCATGTTGGTGGTAAAACTTTTTTAGTTTTATAATATCTTGCTAAACGATGAATACGACTTTCAACAAGAATTAAACGAAATTTTGAATCTTTATCTTTACGATTACGTTCCAAATGTTTACGAATAGCAACAGCTTTTTTTATTAAATGATGTAAATCTTCTGGTTTACTTGGTGCAAGACCTTTTGCTTTCATTATACGTAAAATTTTATTTCCAGTTACAAAACGTGTTTGTGCAACACCATGAGAGTCACGAAGAATAACACCTAAAAATAAAATTTATTTGTTCAAAAAAAAAAAAAATTTTTTTTTTTAAAGAATGATCTTACCGATTTGTGATGGTGTTAAACCTTTTTTAGCTAATTTGCATATTTGATCGACAACATCTTCAGATGTTAATTTGAGCCACTAAGAAAAAGAAACAAAATTAAATTTATTTATTTATTTGTTTGATAGATAAATAACTTACCGATGGCACGGTTCGTTTGTAGGGTAAAGCAGAATCTGAAATACCCTTGCTAAAAAGAAAAAAAAAGGAACTTAAATGAAAAAAAATAGAATGAATATTACAAAATTTACCCAGGAGCATGCATACGACCCATGATGACGGTTTTCTAGTCAAAGATCTAGAAAAGAAAAGGAAAATAAGAAAAATTGATTTTAAAAGAAAAAAAACAAAAAAATATAGCCACATGGTAGTTGATTGTTTGAATGAAAAAAAGTAAATAAATAATATGCTCCTATCAAATTCATATTGGCCTCCGATAGTCGACAATAGATTATATCAAAAAATCTTAATGTTTTATTTTTTCAATGAAATTTAGAAATATTGAAAGAAAATTTTCTTATTTTTTTTTAAATATTTAATTATTTCTTTAAAATAGTAAATAATCGAATATTGATTTTCATTGGACGAAAAGACAACAAATTGATTTAGATTTATAATTCATGGAACTATGCGGAATTGGTTTGTTGTTGATCCATTCACTACTAGTTAATATGAATGATTCATAGCATGATTTCTATGAGAAGTTCGCTACATTTTTATTTTTTTTTGCTCTTTCACTAATGTCATTCGTATTCTTGAACAATTTTAGTCTTTCAACACCTCAATGATTTAGCAAAGAGCGTCATCTATGAATTTTTCTAAAAATGCTCAGTATTTATATTTTGTACAAATAATTATTAAGACCTCGCTGATTTTGAATATATATATATATAGAAATCTTGAATAACGTTCTAGTTATGAAAAAAAATCTTTACACAATGTATTTTGAAAATAACCACCGAAAAAACAAGTGTATTCAATATCATCATTGATACATCAGCCAGTGGTTCAAGGTTTTTTTATGTCTACCAAGATGAAAAATATTGACAATAGAATTTCAAGTGATATTTATTCTTACCTTTAGAGAGGTGTAAGTTGATGCATTGACCGGCACCTGAATTTATTGTAACTTTTTTTGTACTGTTGGCGACAGCGCTGACTAAAAATGTTATACATTTTTTTGTCTTCGGCTGCGGTGATGAGAAATATTTGACGGTTCAGCGGCCACCCAGACGATTGGCCTATATCTCTACTTACCTTTCATACGAAATTGCTCGTTCTCTTCGACAGAAAATATATGTTGCTGTATTAGGGAATAGTATGCATGTTCCTTGATGAAATGTTTGTGTTCATCTTTGATCTCTATAAAAGTAGAGTAGATAAATGAAAAATTATGTGCGGAAAGAAGAATTCTGTGCTTTTTCCAAATAGAGGTTTCGTTCAAAGGGTGTGGGTGAAAGGAAGATCAACACCCACACAGCATCCCCCCCCCCCCCTTTATTATCATACTTCATCTGTGTTCGCAATTAAAAGTTTTATCATCTTTATTTCTCGTATACCTTTACAGCTCATACTTACTCAGCTTCAGCCTTACTAAATTTCCTGATTTCAGGAGCTGATTTCTATGAATTTCTCCTGATTTTTATTTTTTTACTACAAGAAGAGATCCATCGAAGTGTTTAATGAATATAATAATCAATAAGGAAATACATCGTTTTTAGTTCTTCTTCTCAAACTTAAATTAACTCTCAACTAAATAGAATAACTCATACCGATGATTTTTAGAAATCAGGATAAAAATCAAACACATACCCAAAGATTCATAGGTCAGATTTGTTTTTGTTAGATGTCACTGCTCTTCTCTATCTGGTTGCACGATCAAAACGTCGATTCGGTTTCCAGTTTCTTTCTGAGTACAGTATCGAAAACTAGGCTGTCGATTTTTGACGTACTCTTGAAAGTTAGTTCTTCAGCATATCATCTTTTCTTAGAACAATTTTCTATAGACCATAAGAAAGAGCGTATTTGAAAGTACCAAATTCAATTGAATTCTCACTCTTGCTACGCTTTTTTATCGAAATAATAGGAAAAGAAAAAGTTCAAGTCGAAAAAAATGTCGAATTCAGAAAGTTTTTATTTTTTGTGTCCCTTGTATAATGTGCTTATTTGTCTTGATTGAAGTTTTGAAATTAAAGTCTATGAATGATTTTGTAGAGAATTTCACAGCGTTTCTATTAAGAATAGAATTCCTCTAGGCAATCTAAGAAACAGAACTTATGATAAAAATACTACGATCAAGTTCACGGTTAATTTTTATTTTTTTTTGTGACGCATATTTCTAAGCTTATAACTCTCTTACTATATGAATTAGAGAGTATCAGTCATAGAGTATTTTTTAGAGTGTCTTTTACTGCATCTTTTTATTATACAAATCAGGTCAGGACTTCTGGGCCACTCTTTATATGCTGCAACTATCAGCCATAGTCTATAGAAAAAACAATTCTCCTGAAAAACTACTGATTTCTAAAATTTGAATTTGGTAAACCTACTCAGCTTCCCCTTATCTATTCAAACTTCAACTTGCACATATCTTTCATTGTGATAATATTATGACTAAGGAATGAATTTTACCTTGTTTATGTTAATTATTACACAATAATATGAAACTTCTTTTTACACTTTGTCAACAGATGAGAACGAGACAGAACAAAAAAAAAAAGATTTCTTTAATATTGTATGTGATACAAATGTCATATTTTTCGCAGATATTTTACACCAATCTTGCAACTTAAAATCATTTATATTCATTTGTAGAAGTAAAAAAACGACTTGTTTGAAATATTCATAAATTAAAAGGAGTATTAAGTTAGCGATATGTAGGTGTAGATACCCATACCTACATCCTGTTTCTATTTTTTATTTAGATAAAATAATAACTATTAAAGACCTATGGTCAATTATAATTTTTTTTGTTATTTTTAGAAATACAAAAATTTTTTAAAATTTTGCTTCTTTTGAAATTTGATCATATCAAATTTGCCATCAAGAAAAATTAAGATTTTTGACTTTTTGGTAATGGTGAACTAAAATAGAGAAAAATTCAATTTAATAGTGAATACAATATCTAACATTGTTAACGAAAGAGTATGAAAACTAACCCCGTCCGTTCATAAGCTTCCTTCTCTAATGATCGTTTTTCATGTGTTGATAACTGATCCACATTGTCATCTATTAAATTGTCATTTTTCAATAATGAAGAAATACTATCTTCTTTAGAAGAAGTAAAGTCTATAAATAAAATTTATATTATTCATATACTGTAATTTAAGCAATAAAACTTACCATCAATCACTAGAGCAGATAGTACATTTGATCGTCGATATGGAATAAATTCATCGTTTGAGCAATCACATAGTTGTAATTGTATACGAAAACTATTCATACTGGAATTATCCATTATTGTCGTTCGAAGCGCTGTGTGAGTAAACAAACGCGAAGAATAGATAAATCTAAATATTTCGAGAAAATTTTACGTACTTGAACTATTAGAAGATGAAACTGGTAAAGTCTCATATAACACAAAATCTGTTTCCCAATCTTCGACAGTACGTCTGGTAATGTTGAACATTACACTACAAAAAACAAAATACGATTTGTGTACATAGTGCATACAAAGATAAAGGAAATATAATAAAAATCTATTCATTTATTTTATGTAAGATATTTTCTTATGATTACAATCTACATGAAAATAAAATTAAAGATATATACTTACGTAGAAATATATTCATCGACAGGAATTAATTTTGAATTAATTGGTCTTTGACCATTCATAATCTTATAATTCGAATGAATTTCTGGCTTCTGTTCACTGCCAGTAACTATTTCAATTTTTACATATTTATTTTTCAAACCTGTACATTTATACATATCTGGAATCTTTTCAAAACAAGAATAGTATTGATAAAATATAATACATAATGATAACTTACAATAAATGATAATTCTGTATTATATTCAGTAACTTTTTGATTCGATGATACTTGCGTAATTTCCAATTTCGTAATTTGTAGTTGATTTGGACTATAATCATATTGATCCTCTGGATGTCCAGCATCCTCTGAATTAAAAAGAATATTTCAAATAAGATAGCTTTTTTTTTATCATAATAATTTATAATTTACTTGGTGTAAAAGGATTAGAACAAAACAAGATATCTTGTTCTGGTACAAATCGTTTTTCATCATTATGCCAATGAGTACGACGAATTATGATATATGCTGTGTATAAATTGAGAAGTTCAGGCAATTTAGTAAGTATTGCTTGTTTTGTTTTCTTTTTCTTATCATTTATTCCCCATGATGATAATAATTCATGATCGACTGTAACTTTAGTACCTACAAATGTAATGCATATTAACATAATGTGTTATATTGATTCTGAAATTTCAAAATGTTTATTATACCACAACGAACTCGCTGAATTTGATATACTTGATTTTGTTGTTTATCATTAGATTCGAGTGTACTATTTTTTAATTTACAAATAACTATTTCTAAACTAAAATTAAACGAAACAAACTCTTAGATTCTTTTAAATGTAAAAATGTTTGCATACGAAAAATATTGATTATTAATAATTGCATCTTTTTCCAAATCATAAATAGTAGGATTTTCAAATTTTAAATCTGGATAAGTACCACGTACAAATTCATAAGGAGGAAAATAAAATTCCCCATTGGGATTTTGAAATACTATTGTACATTCCACTTGAGCATTTGTGAATTCTGAAACTGGCTAAACGAAAAAAAAGAAAAGAAAAATCAATGATTATAAATAAGTCAATTTACCATAAAATTCAGCCGTGAATTGCCTATGCAATCTTTTAATTTCGGAAGTCCTCTAACTTGTTTGCGAATAAATTCGTTTTTACTACGAATACGAAATATATTCAAAATTGGATTCATCAAATATATTGGCTTATGAACATCAAGTGTTATCACTAGAAGAATGAAAATAATGTATAATAATACTACTTTATAAATTATAAGTTCTAAGACGAATTGGTGCATAGAGGGAAAAAATGATATGTAATAGTTTGTAAAAAATTCGTAAACATATATGAGAATGAGGATATAATATCACACTTTCATTCAATAGATTTAAGTCTCCTATTCTTAGGATAAATATACGAGAAAAACTTACTTTCTAAACTGCTTTCCGAGAACTAATATCTAACAATAAAATCAGCTATTTTAAATATTAACATTAATGTTTTTCTTCTATATTCACTTGTTCTTTTTGTCTGTAAGTACAAGTCAAGAAGTATTCTTTCCGATGAAAACCAAAGAATTAATAAAATTGTTGAAAAATAAGATTAAAACATACTTGCAACTGAATTATTTGATACCATTGCCGAATATTGTTCATTGTTAACTGAAGAATCAGTAGGCTGCTCGATATTATCAAATATATCATTTGATCCGCTATTATTACAATCAGCTGCTTCAGAAATGAATTGCTCAATGATTTTAGTCAGATCTTCATCTTCTGCAAAAATAAACATAGAAAAATCTATAAATATCATACGAATAAGTATCAATGATACTAACCATCGAAATCTATTGCTAAGTTTTGCTTTTCATTATTATTCACGTCTTCCAAAAATGTTTTTAATAATATAGAATAATCGTCTATACAAGAAAAAGTAAATAAAATATGACTAAAAATAATTTCTCTAAGATTCGATTGAATTAATTTTATGTTTTAAAGTTAATGTAGATTCTTCTATTAACTCTTTAATAACTAGATTGTGAAGAGATCATTGCTATCTCTCATTTCACATAAATTAATATAAATGAACTTTAATTTCGAAGGAGTCATGTTCTTTATCAAGAAAAAACAAAATCATTGGAATAATGTTCCAGTTTTATGTATCAGTACTTCGTATGAAGTTATACAACGTTGAACGAATTTTAGTAGACTTACCATTGTCAGAATTGTAATCATTTTTCGGATTTTTATTGTTCATCCTAAAGAAAGACATTTTATATACAGAATTACAGTTTGAAATTCCATACTTATATATATTTGAATTTTTTTCGTTTTCAGGTGAAAATAGCAACAAGTTTGACGATGCATGTCACTTTATTTACAAGTAATTATGCTACTGGAAAAAAAAATATTTGTGCGTAGAAACCTTTTTTTTTTTTTATTACTTTGTTCTCTTCTTATTTTTCGTTGAATAACATTATTCATCACAGAAAGCCTTGAATATGATGTGAAGAGCAGCGAACATTAAAGGTATTTTTGTTAATAACATCTTTAAGAACTTGAAAAACATGACAATTTAATAATTTTTGTTTTGCAAATGTTTTTTGTTCTTTTTTTCTTTCAGGTAACTTTGATTTCTCTTATTAAAAATAGAACGAACAAATTCAGATGTTTTTTCTACAAAAATTGACATAGTTGAGTCATTACATTTCTGTTCTTCGATAAAATGATTCTCAAAAAAAATATGGTGTATTATTATTTGATCAAACGATCAAAATAAATACCGAATTAATCATTTAACAATGCTTACTATTAATAAACTAGTATCGTAAATCAATACGATCGATTACACATCCATCCTTCGATCAAAATATTCTATTTCGAATATTTTCTCATTTTAATTCGAAAATTAAAAAAAACAATTTGCATGTATTTTAAGTTCGCGAATATAAAAACACTTTACTTAAGGGCCCTTCCCTTCAAAAAAGTTAGTTTTCGTCAGAATGGTCAAGATTGAGATAAATACATGGGGAGATAGCCTGTCATTTGCTCTTTCATAAACGATAAAAACTTTTCTTCGACGCCTCTTTTTTTCCGAAAAATCTTTTTCGTTTTTTCTCAAAATGGTGGTCGAATGACATATCTCCAGCGAAAGTCAACTACAATACGATATAAAGTCGAATATTTTTTTTTTGTTTGAAAGAGCATCAAAAACTGCAGTGCCTATGAGAGCACTTGTTTTGAAATAGGCTTTGCTTTTATTATATTGAAAAGCGCCTTATTAATTAGAGCGTCATTTTTGGAGAGTTTTTTTAGTAACCGAACTTGTCAAAGTCCTTTTCCCCTTAAAAGATAAGATTAAAAAAAAAGGGCTCTCATAGGCATTGCATCCGGACATGCTCTTTCAAACAAAAAAAAATCAAGTATAAATATTGAAGAGCCACTGAGAACTTTTGGAGATGCGATAAGTCATTTTTTGACCCTTATTCGGTCCGTATCTCCATTATACGTCATGGTAGAAGGTTGAAACTTTTATCACATGCATCCTATCATAGACCCAACATATCCTCTAAATGTCAGCCTGTTTGGATGTTCCTGGATTGAGATCAATTTTTGAGGGGGACGGACCTTAAATTTTGTACATATTCGTTATGATGAATTATCAAAAAATTAATAGTATATTAATAAAAAAAAAACGAATGAATCTGAATATTTCATTTTAGTATTAATTTACGTTATATAAATAAATTTTCATATATGAAACAAATGATTCTTTTCTGACTTTTTTTTTTGTTTTAATTTATTATCGCAATTTTTTTTTTTTTTTTTGTATTGAATATGATAGAAAGAAGAACATAGATATTAGAATGAAGTAATTTGATTCTGTTTTACAAAAAACAATCCCATTTACGGAGAAAATCGAATATTTGTATGTGATCTAGAAGTAATTTTAGCTAAAGATTTGTTGCTAACTTAACAAGATGGTAAAATTTCTCTTCATGACACAATAGCTGACAATCAATAAAAAGTTTTATATATATCATACGAAGAGAATAAAAATATTTGTCATAAATATCATATTTAATACGAATAATTTATTTATGTTGGATTATCACTGAAGTAATATATGCATATAAAGAGCTGCATCAATTGTAATTAATCTACATGATAGAAGCACATCAATTTTTGTTTGATGCATGAATAATTTCAATTTACATCTTTTCGAAAAGATTCGGACAACATATAATATGAGATAAATAGGTTTCGTCATAATTTTTGTTTTTCATTTATGTATAGAATAAACTGTTAAGTATCTATTAGGAGAAAAAGGTTCAATATGAAGCCAACATAGATGTACACATATGCATAAGCTAAGAAAGAGATAAGACCAGACAAGAAAGTCAGTGCAGGTGAAGGTCTATCTCCGAATAATTTGATTGTTCACTCCAAAAACTATATTCACACACACCCACACTCATGCACCCTTCTTACTTTATATTACAACACTTGATCTCCAGTGTGCTTCACAGAAACGGCAACTTTCTCAAAGTTCATGTCAAAACCGTTTGTCACTTAACAAAAATCTGAATTATGATGACAAAAGAAATGAAATGCAAATATTACTACGACAAAATGTCACGCAGCAAGGAGTTTTGCTATTAATAGAAGTCAGTTAGGTATTCAAAAATCAGCAAGCGACTGTAGTTAATCGCTTGAAATGTAATATGACTGTTTAATCAACCATTTTCTTCAGTGATTGCCATGTCACTTCCAATTCTATTGAAACTTTTATTAAGATTGTAGCAGGCAAGTAGATGAATATCGGCCACCGCATTCTTACTTCTTTGACAAGCTGCGAAGGCTTTTTTTCTCTTTTTGTTTTTTTTGATTATGAGTGATCCGAAACAGATAACTATATATCTTAGACTAAATACAGAAAACGTCAGAGGGGTTAATCATGACAATGTAAGCAACAGTCTAATATCAAAACAGTTAAGTAATAATTTGGATAAATTAATTATTCACTCATCACTTACAACTAATAAACAGATATTTACACCGATTTCCGGTACAATAGTTGAGTATACATACTTAATCGTCAACATGAAATTTTGATCTTCTATATAAAATTTGTACTTAGCAAAACTGTCGAGCGGTGTAAAAATTGAAGAAGATAATTTGTCTACTAAAACAAGATTGAGAATGATTTCGATAAGTCATGAGTAGTATCGATACTGAAATCAAAGTTTGCTAAGTTGTTTAACAGATTACTACGAGACATCCTTTCAATATGCTGAGTATTTGTATATGAAGCACGAGTGAAATTAATTATTCTATGATCATTTAGAAAATAGTCTAGAGAATTTATTCGTCGAAATAAATAATCAGAACAATTGACTTCTTTTTTTCTCGACAAAATTATGTATCGAAAAATGATCGATTGGAAGTTTCATCAGATTTTTTTTCTATTGTTTGTTAAAGATCAAAGTCAATCAAAGTGTATATTTTCATTGAAGTCCTGAACTCTATTTAGGACTCAAATGAAAATTCTCCAAGATTCAGACGAGATTCTCCTCGGCAGCGGTACTTCTGAGCACAGGTGAGCGTGTGAGAAACACTAAAACATTGAATTCTTAACTTTATGTTTGAGACATATGAAAAAGATCTTTCTGGAGTCAAAACTCGGAAAAATCTCACTTCATTAGCCAGATTGGTCATTAATGGCTGATACATCAGATAGCTTACGTTTTCACTAACATTAGTGATCATTTTCGAAACGATGCCCAATGATTTTTTCTCATTATATTTTGACTTTCAAGATAGTCATTTGTTAGAGAAAATCAAGATCTTTCGATCTATGCAAGACTGACATCTTCAGATGGCTCCGTTGCAATGTTATAAGTATTCTTCTGAAATCCTCGAAATCGATCAATTGGCCACGTGTCAATCGAAAATGAGTTGATATAGAAGATTTTGACCATATTGAAATCAGTACTGTTGTTGTTGTGTTTAGTTTTTAAAGCAATATGAAAAAAGCCTTTTGTTGTTACTGACCTCTTGAATAGGTTGCTAAAGAATATTAATTACTTTGTTCTTAATAAAAACTGAAGTATTTTTATAATATATTCATTCGAGAAATAATGTAGTCAAACATGTTAAGTTTTTCGTTCTCTTCAAACACGATTTACGACTAATGTCAAAGAGAGTCGTTTTTCATTATTATTGTCTCTCTTTTTTTTTTTACTATGTTCTATTTCTTCACAAGAATCAAATTGATGAATTACGACAATACTTAAAAATAGATATATGCAACATTTTCATTTTTACACAAATCTGTGTGTGTGTTGTTTTTTTCTCTTGTAGATTAAAAAATTCCTTTGAATGAATCTCAATCAAATAACATGTTATAAAATATTGTTTTTTTTTGTTCTTGAAAGATCAAACAACTAAACATGTAAAATAAATGATACGGTTCGAAATAATAATTATACTTCTAAATAATTCATTGAAATCATAAGAAAAATATTCTAAAACAACTATTGATTCCAATTAAAATGAAAAAAAAAAACAACTTATTAAAGTGTGTATTATTGCTTTGTCCTTCGAAAACAAAAAAATGAATCAAGATTTATTTTATCTTATCTTATGTGATTCATTCTTATTTCTATTCGATTTAAAGTTCTTCAATAAAAAACTAACAGAGAGGTCTCTATCGTTATAATATAATAAATTTGATCATAATTATTCATTCGTTCTTAACATAGGTTGTAAAAATATTTTTAAACGCATATATATTTATACTATTCTTAATCTCGTTCGTCATTTATTATTCACATTGTTTATATATGTAGTTCGTCATATCCAGGTCAAAGTCGATTTTAGAATATGATTACTTTTTTAAAATTTAGTTATGTGACTCTTAAAGATAATTCATTGAATTTTGAAATATTTTAAACATAACTCTGATATCTATATATATACATTCGTAAAAGTTTTTATTTATGTATTTTCCATTGTTTATCATTTCTAGGTCATAAACTTATGAATGGGTTTTTCTACTTGTATAGAATCTTACAGATTATTATACAATAGTTTTCGTTGTTTGTTAATGCCTTGATCTCGAAAATGTGATAAACTGAGCCCTTCATAGTTAAGTGTGTTCTTGCGAGCAACCATCGTTCGGTAATATCGGAGAACGAAATCTGATAGAACCGATACTTTGGCTAAATTGATTAAATAAATATGTAATACAGACTTTTTTTTTGAATTATCTAGATATCTATCATAATTCATTTTATTATAGTTAAAAAAAAGTATTTTTCGGTGTGTGTGTGTGTATTTGGCAAAGTTATATTTATCGAAATAATTGTCTTTTGTTTCTTATTCTATAGATTTTGAAAGATATTAGTTATGTCATCTCATCCTCAAGTAGTTAAACGACAAGATAGTGCTTCTATCCATCCTTTTCCAAATCCATCTATGGTTTCTATTGTTCTTGGTGCTCAATGGGGTGATGAAGTGAGTAAAATAGATAATAATTCTATTATAGAAAAAATTTTATCTTCAGGGAAAAGGCAAATTAGTTGATCTACTTGCATCTGAAGCTGATGTTGTTTGTCGTTGTCAAGTAAACTATATTCATTATTTGTTATTTGTTATTTTTGCAAAAATATTTATTAGGGTGGAAATAATGCTGGACATAGTGTTGTAGTTGATGGTGTTGAATATGATTTTCATATGCTTCCATCAGGTTTTCATCTACAAAATTGTGTTAATATCATTGGTATTATGAAATATAAAGAAAATTAATTTCAATATAAATGAATAAAAATTCTTTTTTTTAGGTAATGGTTGTGTTGTTAATTTACCGGAATTAATGGAAGAAATTCAAAAGAATGAATCTCGTGGTATTACAAATTGGTCAGATCGATTATTCATATCTGATCGAGCACATCTTGGTAAATATAGAATTTATATATTTTTTTTTTTTATGCAAAATAAATTTTGAAATTTTTAGTTTTTGATTTTCATAAACAAAGTGATGGTTTTATTGAACGAGGACGTGGTAAAAGTAGGCAAGTAATAATAATTATTGATTAATTTAAATAAATTATTGAATTTATTTCATAGTCTTGGTACAACAAAAAAAGGTATCGGACCAACATATTCATCGAAAGTAAGTTTTTTTTTTTTTTTGTATAATCAAAAATTAATCTAGTAAATATGAGTTTTGTTTTTAGGCTATACGAAATGGTATTCGTGCAGGTGATTTAATAGGCGAATTTTCTATTTTTGCTGATAAGTTAGTTATTATTAATTTAAGAAAATGTTAGATTTTTTTTTGTTTTTCTTTTTAACAATAGATTACGAAATCTTTATAATTATTATAAATTAACATTTCCTGATTTGGATATTGATATTGAAAAAACAATTGAACAATTTAAACAATTTGCTGAATATTTTCGTCCAATGATTATTGATACAATAGCTTATTTAAATGAAGCTATAATTGATGGTTCAAAAAAAATTCTTGTTGAAGGTGCTAATGCTACAATGCTTGATATTGATTTTGGTAAGTTTATCAATTAAACTATGATATCATTGGAAAAATTTAAGTTTCATATAGATTTGATTATTATTTCTTACATACAAAATTTACTATTCGTAAAGGTTAACAAATGATAGAATATTTATATATGATTTACTTTTAGTTTAACGAGTTGTTTGATAGTACAAATACAAGATAAGAAAAAAAAAGATACCAGACGATATAGAATAATAAAATGCAAATATACATGATACTGTTGATAATAGTTTAGAGAGCTTTGTCTATTACGACATGATGATAAATCTTTTGTAAGATAAAATAAATAGAATGAGGGTGAAAGATGATAAAGATAAATATTTATATATACACTCTTCGACCGAATTGATTTTCAATTTTATTTTACTATTGTAAAACGCTAATAAATTACTTAGAATGATAGAGAAAATGTTGCTTAGCTGTCTATGATGTTTTTTTGCCTGAGAGACGTCAATTTTATAGAACGCACAAAAATAACATCGAAGAAAACTGGAAGATGTTTCATGATGTAGATAATTGTTTCCTTCATTATTCTAAGTGGTTTAAACGAAGCTATAATTAAAAATTCTATGAATTTAAAAAAATGGGATTTTGGGGTTTTCAGAGATTCTATCCTTGAGAAATTAGTGATCGCTTTTATCTTCAAATATTCTTGTTAGAAATAAAATTCTCTACTCAAATTATTATGTGGATTTTTATTAGTGTTTATGACAACAGAATAAAATTAAAAATAAATATGATCGAAACATTTTGAGAGCTAATGATTAGTTGGATTGATAAATCAAACCTCTAGTAATAAACACCTTACTCAAGATTTTCTGATAACACAGTAAATCGACTTGGGAATAGAGATATGCAAGACCAAGTTGTTTTAGTCTCAATTCCTATCATAGTCTTCATTGTCCACTGGAGTTATTTAAAATAACCACAGGTATCTATTGTTATTACTAACAACTAGAAGACGTTCCTGGACTGTTGATAGTCAGATCGTCTCCTTCCTAGGCTAGCCTCCTATCTACAAGGCTATAAATCAACATGGCTAACAAGAAATGTATCAATACACATAAATCAAATCTTTCTATTGACTGAAATGATTTAACGTGCAAAAAGGGAAAGCAGCTGTCACCACGAGCAGGATATATGCAGATTTGTAGATAAAGAGTCACTCCATCTAATAGTTAATGCGTTATGAAGTTCTATTTGGAACCGCGGAAAAATCAATAGATGGCGCTACCTACGCGCCGGCTGTCCTCTATTGACATCTCAGCAGTACAAAATAGAACTGAATTATGCATACACTTTAGATAGAGAAAGCCTTCCTCTACTAACTTACGCATTGCTCGTGCTGGAGTCAAGAGTCAGCATGAAACTTATAATCGTCTTTTTCTCTCCTTGAGGATGCGAATAATGGCTGTATCGTATTTTACACTTTAATCCTACAGGGATTGTGTTAACAAGTTTTTTGATTTATTTAATTGACGATTAGCAATTGTTTTTGGATCATTTCTCTTGAATTATGTTCTAATTGATTGGACGATTTGCTTAAAGCCATCGAATTTTTAACTATAATTTTGAGTTTCTGTTAGGACAAATTTTTTTTCTCGTAGTTACGATCTACGTAACTTCGCTTTTCTATTAATCCTGACAGACTTTCAAATCTTATTCGCACACATTTCTATTTCGAACAGTTTCTGATAAATTATATCTATATAAATATCAATAGAAAAGATATCATATTAAAATTTTTCTTCTCTTCTAGGTACATATCCATATGTAACATCATCGAATTGTAGTATTGGTGGTGTCTGTACAGGTCTTGGTCTTGCACCAAAATATATTGGTGATATATATGGTGTTGTAAAAGCTTATACAACACGTGTTGGTGATGGTGTTTTTCCGACAGAACTTAAAAATGTAATGAAAAAGCAAAAATTCTTTTTTTTTTTTATATATGAAGCTTATTTATATCAAAAATTTTCTATAGGAAATTGGTGAACATTTACAAACTCGTGGACGTGAATGGGGTGTAACAACAGGTCGAAAACGTCGTTGTGGTTGGCTTGATCTTGTTTTACTTCGATATACAACTATGATAAATGGTTTTACAGCTTTATGTTTAACAAAACTTGATACACTTGATGAATTAGGTGAAATTAAAATAGCAACAACATATAAACGAAATGGAGTTGAATTACCAAATTTTCCGGGTTTGAAACAAAAAAGATTAATATTAACGAAATAGAAATTCTTTTCTTTTTTTTTTTTTGTAAATAGCTTCTGTTGATACAATGCATGATATTGAAGTTGAATATGTAACATTTCCTGGTTGGCGTGGACGTTCAACATCGGACTGTCGTACATTTAATTCACTTCCACGTAATGCACGTCTTTATGTTCAATTTATTGAACAATTTCTTGGTGTACCTGGTTTGTTATTAATTTTTATTATTTGAAAACAAAAAAATTTATTTATTTTTTTTCTTAATAGTGAGATGGATTGGTGTTGGTAAAGATCGTATGGCAATGATTCGTGTTTTTTAAAAAAACTTCGAATTCATTCATTTGATTTATAACATAAACAATTATAATAGATAGTATAGACATACTTAAACTTGATTTTTTTTTTCTATAAAGAAAAAACAAAAACTAATTCTTTATATACTTCATATTAACTAATGATTTTTCTTCTTTCGTCTTTTTTTTTTGGGTTGGGACATACATCAGCTATTTGTTCTTTATTTCAATATATATGTTCGCATTGTTTTTTTTTTTGTGTCTCATAAAATAAAATGAAAATTTTGATTATATCAAGATAGTTTTAGAATGGTTGCAAACGAATCATATCAAGCATCTAATTGTAAGTTTACTGAAATTGAAAAGATTTATTGCAATGAAAAGTGAAAATTTCAATAACAAAAAAAAAAACATTTTCTATGATCAAATGGAACATGTCAACTTACATAAAGAAATGTTTTTCATATTCATTGAAAGGATGACTTATTCTTACGATTATACAAATATTTCAAGTTATTTATTATCGAATCTTAGAAATATTTTCTTTATATTTATTCTATAGAATGAACTATAAAAAATTATTTTACAAAACAAAGAAAATGATCTAATTAAATGTGTAGAATAAATGCAAAGAAAATATTTCAAAGATATAACAAAGTAAAAGTATTTGCATAATTATGAGAATAATTCATTTTTTTTCAATCTCTTCTATATAAATGAAACTATCGATAGTTGTGTTTAGGAAAAATTATTATCAAACTGTTAACAAATGATCTTAATCTTATACAAATCATTGTCTTTTTTTTTTTGTTTTTGTATTAGCTGAAATTGATTCTGTTCGTAATCGTCAAACATCATGTAAATCGAGTGTACAATCAGATTCACTTCCAAGTATTCCATGCACTAATGAAATAGCTCTTAAACGACATCTTAATTTATGGTCTGGAATCTGTTTTATTGTTGGTATTACTATTGGTAAATAAATTACTTCTATTAAAATTATGATCGATTTTTTTTGTTTTGATTTAGGTTCAGGTATATTTGTTTCGCCTAAAGGCGTTTTAAAATATACTGAATCAGTTGGTTTATGTTTAATAATTTGGGTAGTAAGTGGATTTGTTGCTCTACTTGGTCAGTTAATAAAGAAGATTGATAGATATTTTTTCGATGTTTTTTTTTTCTTTCTAGGTGCACTTTGTTTTGCAGAAATTGGTGGAATAATACCAAGAAGTGGAGCAGAACTTGCTTATATGAAAGAAGGTATCGGTTCAATTCATGAACGAACTGGTGATATATTAGCATATCTATTCAATTGGACAAATACATTTATTCTCAAACCAACAAGTACAGCTGTTCTTGTAATGTCTTTTGCTGAATACTTTTTATCTGGTATTATGGATGGTAAATTTTTTTTTTTTGTCTTCCTCTGCAATTACATTCTTATAATATGTTTCATATCTTTAGCTTGTGGTCCACCAGAAACACTTGTTAAAATCACATCTGTCTTTACCATTCGTATGTTGATTCTTCTTTTTTTTTTTTGTAAATAAATATGTCTTTTCTATTTTAAGTCATGCTTATGAATATCAATTCCATTAGTGTATCTGCAGCTAATCGATTAAATATTATCTTTGTAATTTGTAAAGTAGTTACAATTTTAACAGTTATCATTGTTGGTATTGTACGAATTGCACAAGGTTTGGTTTTTTTTTTCTTATATAGGATAAAAAAGAAAAAATAATTAGAATTATTTTCTAGGACATACAAAATATTTACAAAATGGATTTGATGGTAGAATAAAATTTTTAATGTAAAAAGATGAATGCATTGTTTTAGTCATGTATAGGTACAACAACAAAACCATTAAGTGTTGCACTTGCTTTTTATGCTGGTTTATGGGCATATGATGGATGGAATAGTTTAAATTCAGTGACTGAAGAATTAAAAAATCCAAAAAGGTAATCAATCAAAATTTCATCGATGATCTATATATTTGTAGTTTTTTTTTCTTAATAGAAATTTATGGTTATCTATAGTATTAGCATTACCATCTGTTATAATTCTTTATCTTCTTACAAATATTTCATATTTTACTGTAATGAATAAAGCATTATTGCTTAGTTCAAATACTGTTGCTGTCGTATGTAACAAAACAAAAGCATCGCTTATAGTTTTTAAAAAAAAAAATTAATTTGTCATTAATTAATAGACATGGGGTGAACTTGTATTAGGTCGAATTGGAGCAAATATTCTACCTATTCTTATATCAATAAGTGCATTAGGAAGTGCTAATGGAACATTATTTGTAAGTGCACGTTATTGTATGGTTGGTGCACGATATGGTTATTTACCAGAAATTTTTTCATATATTCAAAAAGATACATTAACACCATTGCCTAGTATTGTTCTTCAAGTTAGTTGCGTTCATTATATATATATATATATATCATTGATTTGTATCGTTTCTTTAGGGAATTTTATCGATTATATTTTGTATTCCAAGTAATATTGATGAACTAATCGATGTTTTTAGTTTTTCTGCATGGATTTTCTATGGTTTAACATTTGTAGCAACACTTTGTTGTAAATTTACAATGAAAAAAGCGAAACGAGTGATTAGTGTAAGTCATAATATAAAATTCATCTTGTTTTACTTTTATGCTAATACACATTTTAAAGCCGTAAGAATATTTTAGTTCGTTTGGCATGAGAGTGGCGGATGCGTATACCTACTTACACTCTAGAATAGAGAGCTGTGGGTTTCGGTTCCCAAAAACGTGAACCCGCAGCTTCTACACCCCTAGAGGAACCCTAAGGACTTATGAGACTGAAGGAAAAAGCATAAGAGTTGACAGAGTTCAGAAAAATTGGTTTTGGTTTTCTAGATTGTTCTGGTTGTTATTATTAATATAAAAGTTTTTTGTCTATATCGTAGGTTCCAATACCACTCATCGTTATTGTTATTCTAATTTCAATCTATTTGGTTATTGCACCTGTTATTGTTAATCCAAGCATTGGATTTCTTTTAGCTACATTTCTTATTCTCTTTGGTATGGTATTTTATTATCCATTCGTATACTATCAAGTAGAATTAGACTGCATGAGTAAGTATATATATATATATATATATATCATCAAATAAACAAATATAATTCTATATTATTTGTTTTTTTTTTATAGAAAAACTAACCAAATTTTTTGAAGTTTTTTTTGATTTGAAGATATCGGCTATTAACTTAGATTAATATACAATTATACACAAATACAACCTGTCAAATATATATGAACTAGTCATTTTTACATAAAATTCTCTCTTTGTTGTTATATTAGATGAAAAATAAAATGAAATAAACTATCTCTCTTTTTTTTTTCTTTTAAAGAATAATCTATGTATAATTGAAAGATTTGTTTGACTATACAAGTTTTTTTTCAAATGAAAATAATAATGAAGATTGAAAAGAATTCATATTGATATAAAATATTTTATTATTGACATATAGAATAAATAGTACGAGCATATAATTTGTCGTTGATAAATTTTGAATATAAATGTATGTTATTCGAATATTTTGAAATGCTTTGAGTTTTCATACTTCCTTTCATAAATTTCTTTTGTTTTTTAATCGTACGAAATTATCTATTGGTTTTTTAGTTAAAGTGTAATTCATTCTTTTGCTATTTCTATATAAATTTGATTAGATGATAAAGAGTAAGAGAGAAAAGGTTTTGTAATCTTTTCCTATCAAGACATAAATGTTGATGATGTATTAAGTTAGATAATACATTTATAATGTTAAATATTTTGATTTAGTATAACAGCAACTATGTCATTCAATTCATCTATGAGTAAGTCAATAATATAGGATAAAGTAAAGATTTCTTAGATGAACTTGTTTCTATAGCTGATATTAATTCTATTCATCGTCGTCAGAGTAATTCATTTATTATTCAACAACAACATTTGACAAGTGAAAAAATCAATAGAAAAAATTCATTAAGAGATGAATTACCAACAAATGAAGTAACACTTCAAAGACATTTAGGTCTATTCTCAGGTGTTTGTTTTATTGTTGGAATTATTATTGGTAAAAATAAATGTATAGTTATTCAATTTATGATAAATAAATATCACTATTGATAGGTTCTGGTATATTTGTATCACCGAAAGGTGTTTTACGTGGAACAGAATCAGTTGGTTTATGTTTAATTATTTGGATTGGATCTGGTCTTCTTTCTTTGCTTGGTTTATTTTTGAAGATAAATTCTTATTTTGTATATGTTTATATATTTTATAGGAGCATTATGCTATGCAGAAATTGGTACAGTGATACCAAGAAATGGAGCAGAAATAGCTTATATGAAAGAAGGTGTTATATATATATATATATATAGAAAATGTTTCGATCGATAATATTTAAAACTTGATTTTTCTTTTTCTTCATAAGGTATTGGTTCAGTTCATGAGCGAATTGGTGAAATATCAGCATATCTATTCAATTGGACGAGTGCACTTATTCTCAAACCAGCAAGTATAGCTATTCTTACACTTACTTTTTCTCAATATTTTTTATCTGGTATTCTCATAGGTAAATTTTTCTTTATGTAATAATATTCCTTTTCATTCTACATATTTAGATTGTGCTCCATCAGAACAACTTGTCAAAATGACAGCTGTTTTTACTCTTCGTATGTTGATTTTTTGCTTTGTGAATGCTGTAGTCTCTCTCAGCTACACTGGGAAAACTCTTTTTTTCGATTTGAAACTTTCTATAGAGGCTGAACTCATCGAGAATGAACAATTCTTGTTAACATCGGTCTCTATGTCGAGTTTCCAATTGAAATTCAAAAATGAGTGTTCCTAAGGAAGATCATGGTATGAACTAAAAAAATGCAATAAGCTAAGAGCCCGAACTCTTTTCAGTGTATTAACAGCTCATGAGGGTCTACATGAATCACTTCGGCGAGTTCCCTCGCTGGTTATGGAAGTAAAAGCCTTTTATCAGATCATTATGAAAGAAAATTTGTTTTTATTTTTGTCTCTCTTACCGAACTCACTGTAACATATGACGAATAATATCTTTCATCACGAACATTTCAGTACATTAGAAGTTCGAAATTGAAATATAGGTTGCTGAATCTCTGGCTTTATAATATCCCTCCTGCTCAAAATAAATGGAACATATCTTTTGTTTATGTTCATCAGGGAATGGATATATGGTGACCGATTAGTGTTCCACGTTTTAATCTCGCTAGACTTGGACTAACTCGGGAGCTGCGAGTCCTTCCAGATTCAGCCGGGTCCAACCTTTTATTTTTTGTTGAGTCTGGTTACACGTTTTTGTGGACCCTCTGCTCCCCAGATGAGAAATACAGCAACAAGATATAACTTCATGTACACAAAGGGCGCCTGATATTGATAGAAAAAACCTTGAGTTTGGATCCTATCGGATCTGGACCCGCATATTGGTGGATCCGCAGCTCTCTAGGATTAACAACTTTTTATATATAAATATGTCTTTTCTATTTTAAGTCATACTTATGAATATCAATTCCATTAGTGTATCTGCAGCTAATCGATTAAATATTATCTTTGTAATTTGTAAAGTAGTAACTATTATAATAGTTATCATAGTTGGTATTGTACGAATTGCACAAGGTTTGGTTTTTTTTTTCTTATATAAGACAGAAAAAGAAAAATAATTAGAATTATTTCTAGGACATACAAAATATTTACAAAATGGATTTGATGGTAGAATAAAATTTTTAATGTAAAGAGAGGAATGCATTGTTTTAGTCATGTATAGGTACAACAACAAAACCATTAAATGTTGCACTTGCTTTTTATTCAGGCCTATGGGCATATGATGGATGGAATAGTTTAAATTCAATAACTGAAGAATTGAAAAATCCAAAAAGGTGGTAATCAATCGACATTTCATCGATGATCTATATATTTGTAGTTTTTTTTTTTCTTAATAGAAATTTATGGTTATCTATAGTATTAGCATTACCATCTGTTATAATTCTTTATCTTCTTACAAATATTTCATATTTTACTGTAATGGATAAAGTAACATTACTTAATTCAAATAGTGTTGCTGTTGTATGTAACAAAAATCAAATTATGTATTTAAATGTTTGATTTATTATTAATTAATAGACGTGGGGCGAGGTTGCAATAGGTCCCGTGGTGCGTGCTTTACCAATTTTAGTATCAATCAGTGCATTAGGTGGTGGTAATGGATCTCTTTATGGTTCTGCACGTTACTGTATGGTCGGAGCTCAATATGGATATTTACCTGAAGTCTTTGCTTGTATTCATAAAAAAAGATTGACACCAATACCTGGTGTTGTTCTTGAGGTCATCAAATTGATAAATAGTTAATTGATAATCATATTCTTTTTTGTTTTTGAAGGGTCTTGTTGCAATAGCTTTGTGTATGCCAGGCAATGTTGAAGGACTTATTGATTTTTTTAGTTTTGCTGCATGGATTTTTTATGGTTTAACGTTTTTAGCAACACTTTTTTGTAAATTTACAATGAAAAAAGCTGAACGAGTAATAAGTGTAAGTTATAATATATTATTATAATAATAATAATAAATAATCAAACATTGTAGGTTCCAATACCATTGATTATTCTTATCATTCTTATTTCAATCTATTTGGTAATTGCACCTGTTATTGCT
>CAJNOL010002974.1:4278-28546 GCA_905250125.1 Rotaria sordida | reverse complement strand
CCTATACCACTATTTTGGATTGAGAATTGTATATTACAAATAATACATAATGCTTTTGTTTGATCAGTTTTGCATTCTTTTAAAAATGATGAATATCTTGGATTCGATAACCATTCTTTTTTAAATTTCGATATGTAACGTTTATTTGCATTGATAGATGATGATGACGAAGTAGTTGTAAGTTTTGAATTATTTTTCAACGAAACAGAATCAGTATCTTTTACTGATTGTGGTGAAGATTCAGGTAAACGATCTTCTTCTAATGTATTTGATACATCAATAATTTCGTCTTCTTGTGTCGAAAACATTCGATAATACACGATAGATTTTTTCTTTTTATTTACGATATTTGAATTTTTGATAGATGAATGACACTTCACTTCTTTTCATTAGAAAAATAGAGAGTATTTATACAAGGGGAGATAAAGTAACGAGAGACAACGAAGTCGATAATTGCCTTTTTAAATAATGAACAATAAGAAGAATTAAAACAATGATTCTTCTTATTCGGAACAGACGTCGGTTAAAAAGAAGGTCAGACGAACAAGAACATATGTATAACAGCTGAACACAAAAGAAAAGAAAAGAACATTAAGTGATTGTTCTTTTCTTTCCTTTTGTGTTCAGCTGTTTCCATATGTTGACAATAACATATGCATAACATTTGGACAGAAAGAAAAAGAACTGGTACATATATAACATTGGTAAATAACTTTTTTTATATAAGGGATAGTTTTAATTATAAAAAAACTAATAGGAAACAAAGCATTTTCTTACTGTATCTATCAATTAGTGTGATAGTTCTGTTTTTCTTCTGTTTTCTTATCTCAATGATTCAAATTTTTGAATGAAAACGTCACTAAAATTCAAGGTGACAAAAATTACAAAATCAGGAGAAACCAGGAGAAAATATTAAAATCAGCTCCTGGTATCAGGAGGTTTTTTCACTAGGAGAAAGGTCTAAAAATCAGGAGATTTGGCAGCCCTGATTTTCACGCAATTAGAGACGTAAAATTGTTCCAAATGTAACAAACTTGATAGCGGAAGTATTCGTTTAGAAAAGAGTCAACGTGTCCATCGGACGAATGTGATTTGTTTTTCATTTATTTATTTCAATCAATCAGGCAAACTTGATGAATATTTTCTATCTTTATTTCTCTAGCATTGGAACGAGAAAAAAAACGAATCATAAGAGTAAGAGAGGAGAATAATGTTTATAGTGTTTTAGAGGATGATCTGGATCATAAGTTTTAGTTGGCTTATTTCTTCTTCGAAGCAAGGTATTGATTTAATTTCGCATTAGCTTGATCCCAGGTTTTGATTTCTGTTGAAAGTCTTTTTAACCAAGCTTGAACGTTGGGATAACCTTCAGATGAACCTCCAAAAACTGGCAACATTGCCACTTCACATGCTAATGCGATATCAGCGATTGAAAATTGATCTCCACCAGCAATGTAATTATTTTTACTGAGGGTTTCTTCCATGAAGCTTAAACTTGATTTTAATATATTATCACCTTCTTTTCGTGATTCATCAATTGTTACTTGTGAAAGGTTTTTAATAGGACCATATATATTTGCTTTTATTAACCGAATTGCTCCTTGACGTAAATTCGTATGATGCCAGTCCAACCAAGAATCGACTCTAGCACGTTGTTTAATATCATTTGGATAATAATGATCGGGAAAATTTCTGCTTACACATAAATAACGCATAATTGTATGAGACTCGCTCAAGTTGAAACCATCATCAACAAGTGCTGGAACTTTTCCAACCGGATTAATCTGTTTGTAAGCATCACTGTGCGTTTCTCCTTTAATAACACTCAGTTCATGAACTTGATGTTCAATGTTGTTCTCCAACAGTAAAATAGCCACGGCACGACAAGGTTCGGATAACCAATCAAGATATAATTGAAGAACCATTACAGAAATCTAAAAAACTAGAAAGGGAAACAGTAAGAAGATTTTCATGAAAAAGAAATTCACGACTTATTCCAAGAAAGAAAACGAGTAGATATTTTTTGAGTAACTTTTGATGGAAACAAGATATTGAATTGTGATTCTCATCGTTAGGAAGAGGAATTGAAGAAGTATTAAACATAAATTACATGTTTGTTTTTTTGAAGTTTCTTTTTATTAGAGATAACACAGCAAACAAGTGATGTTTTTGTGCAGAAATTACTAGAAAAATGATCTTCGAGTTTGACGTGGATTACTTATGGCTCCCGTACGACCAAACCAAAAAGTTCATCTAGCCCAAAACGTTGGTATTCGAAAGAACAAAAGGCTCTCACTTATTAGTCCATTACATATGAGACTTGAGTTAAGATTTTCTTGAAATTGATTAAAACTCAGTTTCGTAGTATCAAACGAGATTTTGTATGATAAATTTCAGATACTAGTTTTTCAGAATAAAGAGAAAAACTCCAAAAATGGTTAGAAGAAATCAATTTTTGGGATCCATACACTATGATATCTTTGTCCAGGCACTTCATAGTCACGACCTTTTCTAGAATTTTTTTAATCTCACTGCAGTCAAAGTTACAGGATTGAATGATGTCCGACAATTCAAAATATTTTTTCGCGCCTATGTCTAATGTTCGCCAGAGGCCAATTGATTCTCGTATACTCGAAGTACGAATGGTTTTGCGTAAACAGCTGCCCACTAAATGAGAACGCACGCCTCCAATCTGTCATCGATTTGGTTGTTAGCCGCCAAATTTGTGTTGTTTCTATTGCAAGACACGCAGTTGATGATAAAATTTCAATGATATAAAATATGTAAAAACAACATCAGCTTATGTTAGTCTACGATGATATCTCACATGTAAATGTTAATGTAGAACGTTCGAGAAAAACAGAACGACGAAAAAATTATCAGCAATAAATGATTCTTCGTAGTAGCACACGTTATATTTTATATTTGCTTTCTTATGCACAGTCTTACTATTGATTCTTCACAAGCTGTAATCAGTTTCTTAAGGTAAAGAGAGAATGAAGAAACAAAAATGTTTGTAGATGCAGTTGATAACCTTATCCTGAAGTGGTGATGAATAAAAAATGGTGCACTTGTTCCATTGACTACTAGTATCTACCTTTTTCTAAGTCTGTCCAAAGGGGTTTCATATTATATTCAGATCTTCGTATCAAAAAAAAAATATTTTATGCAACATGACTGTTGGTTTATAGTAAATATATCAAGAAAAAGAATTCAGATCAAAGAGAAATAAACAATAACAAACAAAAGTAACTAAACAAGGAAGAGTGTGGGTGTGGATATCAATCTTATGATCACTGACACCCACATCCACACCCCACACCTACACCCACATCCCACACCCATACGCAACTAACTATACATCGTTGGTTTCGATCAGAGATATAGTTAAACTCATCTTCACCCTCAAGATTACTTCTAACTTGACCTATTTTAGAGTGATTGATGGTCATTTGGTCAATGTCAAGGTTCTCAAAAAATGCTTATCACATCTGAATGGAAGAAGGTAGCAATTTTGGTTGTGTGTAGATCGAAAGAAAACTATTTTCTCTATCGAATAGTCATCATTGAATTCAAACTTGACTATGAAAACCAACTATTATATATCATTTTTGCAAAATCTTCGTTAAAAATTGATCAACATTGGTCCCTGATCATTTCATGCTTTCCAATATCAATCAACGTCGCCCAGTATCTTCTTGCAAACGATAAAGATCACAAGTCGCTAGCTTCTAAAGTTCCGAAATGATTCAATTGCTTCCGTTTTGAAATAAATGCAGTAAAACTTCAAAGCACAATTTGCAGACTCAACTGATGCAACTTATAAAACTATTTGTGACAATAATTTGAATAAAAGTTAATACGAAATATTGTTTCAATTATAATGAAGTTCAATTTACCGATGAAGGTTGATTATTCGAAGATGTAGAAGACAGAAACAGATTGATATAATCAGCATAACGTGTTTGGATATCTTCTCGACTGAGGCCAAACTCATCAGAAGAGTACATATGACGACCTTGTTTGCCTTGAGGATTTTCGAGAAGCCAATTGCGCATAGCTGTTTCAAATTCATCCGACTAACAAAGATTGAAATAATCATAGATTTGATGGACAACGTCGATCGGATCCTTCATCAAATTGTCATAATTTAGATTGAAAATTTTTTTCGCGATTGATTAAGTACGCCGTTTTGCTGAGTTCGAAATTTCATTATACATTCGACTGTTTTGTCGATGAATTGACAATATCGTTTTATTACTCTATCCCGAATGATCGAGTTCGGTTCATCAACATTGCTGTCCACACCTGACAATGCCAAGCTACACACTGAAGGAAGAACTTCATCGAGACGTCGATGTATCATAATTAATAATGCATTCGGATATTGGCGAACAATTTTATCAAGATATAAAATGTGGAACGGTGATTTTAATAACCAATGGGATTTTGGCATATCAACAGAATTTAACATACGTAAGAATATTTCATGATAATCATATATATAATCTTTGTTCATTTCATTACGAATCCAACTCTCAGTATTGGAATCTTCATCGGGAGATATACAAGCAAACAGGGGAAGATAACCAGCTTGACGCAAGATATGCTGATCTTCTTCAACTGGAAATTGTGCATGATGAGCAACTTGTCGATATACTGTTCGCTTTTCTGTTGAGAAGAATTTAGAAGATCGATTCGTCGTTTTTGTCCAATTGAATCGGATCGTGCGATCGGCGGGACAACTTCAACGTACATATCAGTGTACAATGGTGCACGACAATTCGGATCGCAGGCAAGCAAATTATAGAGTAATGTTGTACCTGCACGTACAACGCCACAAATCATTAATGGACCAATTGATGGTAAATTGTAATCGCGAAATTCATTGTGTTCGGCTGTATAATTCAGAACATGTTTGCAATTTGTATATAAAGTGTGAAGATCAGATAGAAAAAAATTTCGATCAGCATCTGTTAGATATTTATTACAAAGTACACTTTGAGGGTGTGATTCGAACGTACGTAATATATCACTGTAATAGCCAAAATGATTCTTGGCTTGGTCGGTCAAATCATTGTCGTGTAGAACAGTGTTACTCGCTATTGTTGAACCATTATTATTCGTTTGATCTGATAACGTACTCATTGAATCCAACTGTAGTATGTTTAAACTGTTTAGAATTAATGAACAATTGTTTTTGATATTTATTTTTGTAGAAAACGGACAAGTGAATCTTGCTTACGGTTGCGTCCTATATAAGAGAGCAATCATACAAGGGCGAATAAAAAATGTATAGTGTTATCAGATAACATTTAAGAGAGAATTCGCAACAGGATCCATCTAACGTTCTTATAGGCTGCCGAAAAGCTTTTTTGATTTTCGGTTTAAATATCTCAAACGAAAGATCTAGCCAAACCATATTCAAATCCAAAATATTAGACTATTTTTTTTTGTTTATCAAGAGTACGGGCAAAGACACTGGTGTGGGATCCATTTTAGCACTAAAAAACAATCGTGTTCCCTATTTTGGTATTCTATTAGGTTGGCAACTAAGTCTTTGCGTTTTTTTGAAATTGTTCTAGAACATTCGAGAAAGTTCTAGAAGTTTCCATACTAAGGGTATATAAAGGGAGTGTGAATACCTTTCGAACGATAATAAAGTCATCGATATGTACGCTGACCACGAACAGAAAATGAATCTTTCTCGTAGAGAAATTCATATACTTTTACTTCATGAATTCCGTCTGGGTCATAAAGCAACAGAAGCAGCCAACAACATTTGCAGCACGATGGGTGAGGATGTACTATCTATTCGTATGGCACAACATTGGTTCAATCGGTTTAAGAATGGTAACTTAGAACTCGACGATTTACCTCGACCCGGTAGACCACTGGAGGTGGATGTGGACCTCTTACAGCAGCTTATCGAACAAGATCCTCGATTGACTTCACGGTGTTTAGCAGATCAGCTTGGGTGCTCCCATACTGCGGTGGAAAAACATTTGCACGGATTAGGCAAAACATGGAGATATGGAGTTTGGATACCCCATGAATTATCACCATATCAGCTGCAATACAGGGTTGATGCATGTATGGATTTAATCACATCTCACCGCAACTATCAATGGCTACACAATCTTATCACTGGTGATGAGAAGTGGGTATTGTATGTTAACTACACGCATAGACGCCAATGGCTAAGTCCTGGTCAAACAAGCGTAGCAACACCTAAGGCTGACCTACACCCTAAGAAGGTGATGCTGAGCGTTTGGTGGGGTGTCAATGGGATTATTCACTGGAAAGTTCTACCAAATGGTTGCACCATCACTGCTGATCTATACTGTCAAAAATTGGATCGGATTGCCGAAAAACTCAAGGGGAAGCAGGATCGAATTTACTATTTGCATGATAATGCAAGACCACATGTTGCAAAGTCGACCTGTGAAAAATTATTGAAACTCGGATGGATTACCATTCCTCATCCACCTTATTCTCCTGACTTGGCTCCAACGGACTACCATTTGTTTCGTTCTCTCTCTCATCATTTGGCTGAGAAAAAATTCGACAACGAGAACGACCTAAAAATGGATATCGCCAACTTCTTTGATCAAAAATCCAAGGACTTCTACGAACGCGGGATCCTGTCTTTACCAGAACGTTGGCGACAAGTCATAGATACTAGTGGTACATATATAACTGAAAGCTAGTTGTACTTTTGAAGTTCAAAAATAAAATTAAAATTTTTGAAAAAAACGCAAAGACTTAGTTGCCAACCTAATATTTCAGGCACGACGATCATTCGCCCTACGGGAAGCTTTAAAAGATAGCAAAATTCCTAGGCTACAAAACCGTTCTAATTGATCAATGGAAGCATTCTCTGTAGAAACGCCACAGACCAGATACTGCCAAAAATAGGAACAAATACACGTCCAAAATAGCTCTATTTTGATGTTTTCTTCCTCTTAATATGAGATGCTACAATGAATTTTTTGCCGAACATAGGTCTCAGCAAGACATATCTTTTAACATGCAAATGTCAATGAAAGAAACTCGAAGGCCAAGTTAGGGTGAACCACACTCCAAATAGAGTCAAACAGGAATAATAATGTCTCTCCAGTTGAAGGCATTTCAATGAAGTTAAAACCAAAAACTGACATCAGATTCCTATTCACTTTTAAAAAATGATTCTGGTAGAGTATCTTAGAATGTTTCAGAGGGTTTTATGAATATCTTCACTGGACATTCCTTCTAATGTCCGCCTGAATCGTATAGTCGATTCCATATTTTGGCTCTCCGCATCAATAAGAAGTCTTTTATGTCAATCTAAATATGTAATTTCGTAGAACTCGTCAAGAGCTAGAAAATGAAAAACAATTTTTTCGGAAAGTTTTCGCTAATTGACCAAACAAGAAGAATTTGCGAAGCAAAACTAGTCAAGTTAACGATTTTCAAGTCATCCGACAAGTCAAATTAGTGAAAAAATCTTCAAGTCAAATGAAGCTATAACTATGTCATAGCTGTGAGCCATGATGTGTTTCGGCTCGTTCTCTCTTTCGGTTCTTCGGTGCTTTTACGCTTCTGTGTTTTTTTCATTGTGTGTCGGTTCGTTATCATATAGATGATGCATTCTTTTATGCTTCTATTCTTTCTCTGCTTCGGTGTTTGATAGAGTCGTCATATGTGATGCGATGTGAGAGTGGGATGTTTTTTTGTTTGTGAAGGACGAGTATCGTGAGATTCATTCGTTGTTTTTTGGTTTGTGAGTGCAGAGCAAGGAAGAGTATATATATATATACATTGTCATCACAGACTAAGAGAACTTTTGCTCAAGTAAAATGATTATTTTCCTAGCTCTGTTGTATGACTACGTCTAAGTGATATCCCTAGCGCATGTACAGATTCCAAGTACTTGGGTAAGTGCTCTACTATTCTCAACACAATATTTACAACCATGAACTTTACACTGGACTGAGTAATTCAATTTTTTCTGTTTAACTTCAGTTAGCGGAGAATGGTTCTAAGTCAAATGCGTTGTTTCACAACTTAAAGGTATCCTATCTAATATATACTGTTGAGATAGAGTCAATGTTTGTTGAAGGTAGATGCTGTTGATATTCATTGTCACTACTTATACGTGAGTTTTGCTTCGTCATTTTTGCGACGAAAAGATTGTCCATCGTCGAAAAATTCTTATCATTTGTCGATGTCATCATAAGAGCAGGCCTCTACTTTCTCGTGGCTTTTATTGATGTTGTCATGATAAGAAAATCGAGAGTAATATCAAAACTCCATTGCTGGCGCTCTTTTTATAGACTGTGCAAAGAATTCAAATGACTAGGTATGGAACGGTGACGATGGCTCACCGTCCATCAGTCCAGATATGCTACGATACTACAGTAATACTGCGATCAAGGCTCATTCGATTTAATGTTTTCGGGCCCATATCCGATAGGTTCTAAGTGTGATATTAAAATCGTACGCCGATCGTTAGAGATATAAAATGCCAAGTCAGTAGTGAGGGATTGGTGATATTGGTCCCTCATCGCAAAAATGAAACTCTGAAATTTGTTGAGGAATTTATATTAAATTCTTGATTTTGTGAAACTCACATATATTATCGAAGAAAATAGTGAGTGTAAGTATTAAGGTTAAGTTTTCGCGGCTCCCCCTCCCCCTTCCCATTACAGACCTTAGCAATTAAGAATAACAGGAGTCAGACTTTCTAGTTTTTCTGAAAAATTGATCAAGTTATAATTTTGAACGGTAATTCAGATAGTTGTTTGTGACCTGATTAATATATATAATAGTGCGTAAGATCTTCTGTAGATATCATGGATATACAAAACAGATTTATTTGTCAATTAATTCAATGATTATAAGAATAAGAATGTTGAGTTACGAAAAACGATTTAAAATAGAAAATGAAAGATAATCGGCGAATTGTAACAAAGCAAAATAAAAATAGGGCGCTGACAAACAAAAAACAACTTCTGTTTTAAATGTAGAAATAAATAACAAAGTCTCGCTCTTGTCATTGTTTATCAATGAAAACAACTATAGTGTATACGAAATTTTTCATTTTACATATGATGCATTAGAATATTAAGGTTTAAGGATATATGTGAGTTCCACATTTCAGCTCCAAAAGAGCTGCGCTAACAAGCTTTTTTTAGTCAATACAGACTTTTTAAACAAACTACCGGTATTGTATATAATGAAAATTTATAGTACACAATTTTGAAAAACCGGCTTCAGATTGAGATTCCTTGACCTTGAAAGCCTTTGATCAAACTTTCCGTTTCCAGTTATTCAATAACATAACTGACCGATAACGGTAACCTCCCTTCCCTAATCGGTCCACCGATCCTTCGTCACCGTTGCGTACCTACAAATGATCGTTTAAAATATGAAAAATTGGATTTGACTTAAAACCATCCTCTGCTAGCTGAAGTTAAATAATGAAATATTTTACACGTCTTCATTTTTATGCTTTTTCATTCTTTTTCAAGGATATAACTTTATAAGATATATATGGTTTTGTAGAGCTTGAAACTCTTCATCAACTGATGCATAGATGAGTATTTTTTTGCGAATGTAAAGTGAACGAAAATAAGTACAGACATTTAATATAATTCAATATGATCCATCAGTTATTTCTACTTATACAAGGATGTGTATAAATATGTATGAATCAAACTAAATTTGTTCCTATCTATTTCTACGGTATTTATAAGATATAGTTTGAGCTTTGCATTTATTTTCAAAATGATACGAAGCAGTAAAAAGTTCGTTTATATTCGAACTCAAATTAGGCTACTTATGACCAGATTAGTTGAATGACACTTCTTATTACCATTCTGATAGAAAATTTGCGGGCACATCTTTTGAAACAATTCAATATTCTATGATTTATCTATGGTGAGATATTCGGAAAATATAAAATGCTGCAATCTTTATCACGCACCCAGTATGAGTTAAGTTTCCTCTGATGCGTAATTTTATTAAGTAAATGATACTATTTCAAAAACATATATATATGTTGAACAAGTGTTCCCCAACAGTCTTTATCGTAACAATCACTCGTTGGACAAGTGTCGGAAATAATTTGTGTGTTCAGGGTGGGTGTGGGTATGGGTGTGTTGTGAAGATAGTGTCATTTATTCACCCACATCCACACCCACAATTAGCATTTCCGAGATGCTTCGGTAAGAAAAACCTATAAAACAGAGTTCTATATCACGAAAGAATCACTGACAATCTGTCTTAACCTTACAAAAATGGATAATAAATATTTTCAAAAAGTCATCGCTGAGTTTTGCTATATGCTTCGGGAGTTGAAAAATGTGGAAAATTACATAAGACTGTTAAACTCTATTTTCAAATTTCAACCGATCATATTTGATAGTGAAAAATTATTGAAAAGATTCATAAAGTTGAACGAGTCTGGACAATTTTCATGACCGGAGACTTGAACACCTGAGATTGTTATCACCACAGGCGGAGAAAAAGATGAATTAAAACTGGATGGAAGCAAATCAATTAGGTTGCTTAAATTCGCTTGACATGGATTTGTTGTATCGTAATAATAAGGATTCACCGTGAACTGATTATTAACAACAACGGTATTGTTGTAAGCAGATATATTTCGACTATTGCAAATCGAAATCAGCGACATTGAACTATTCACAGTTATGTAATTCCCTCGGATGGATACATTACCTGCGTTGTTGCCTTGAATTAAACCTTCACTGTACGATCCAAATAGAAACGTTGATGACTCAATAACAATGTCAGTGAATATTGGAATCGATTGACGTGGATTTGGTGCGAATGAAATCACTCCTTTTTCTTTTGCAATGCCTTCATTACAGTTGATATAAATATTCTGGCCGAGAGTCACATTGTGTGCTGCAACACTTTCATGCCAATACAAGGATGGTTCAAACAGTACTGCTGGCCCACTTGTTCCATTGAATAAGGAATGTGTTATGTGAACATTTCGTGTTTTTACAAGGACACCGCGTGCTCGATTGTTTGCGACAGTAAAATTTCTGATAGTTAATGCTGGTGCATCAGCTACCGAAGCCCAATCGCCAACACTCACATTGATAGGACTAGTGAATACAAATACTCGTGTATTTGGACCATTTATATACGAAAAAGCTACAATTGCTGTTGTATAGACTGTGAACTGTTGTTGACTTCGACTGAATTCTAAACGTGTACCAACTCCAACATTAAGTACATCAGGAAAATTAAACTCTTTGATAACCAATGCGGTTGAGTTAATTATTTCTGTTACAGTAAAATAAAATGCATGTACATTCAATCCATCATCACCTTGTGCTTCGCATTTACTATTGACTATATTTATGTAATCACGACTATCACCAATATGCATACAATCTACGGATGTACTCATCCAACGTCCAGTACGTGGTATGACATGATAGTCAATTATATTCATACCCTTAATTCGTAGTGTCATTATACCTACAGCCCAAGCGGTGTAAATCGTTATCGATTGAATATTGAAATCTGTTATATCCTGCGCATCAATAGCATTTTTGATAGAATAATAGCGAGCTACAATAGGATCTCCTATGACAAATTTTGTAGGAGAAGCCAAAGGAATACGTAATATACCATTTGATACTAAACTAGTGTACACATTTGAAGGTGGTGTCTGATAGATTTCATATGTATTCGAACCCGAGGCTGGTCTCATCATGACTGGATTATATCGAAGAATGGCACGAACTTGTCGATCAATATCAGCTCTGTGTGGTGGTACTACTTGAACATCGAGATAACTAGTGCTAACATTCACTACATAACCAGCAGTGAAAGGAAGTGGATCGAAATCAATGGTGAGTGAAGTAATTGTCACGCCTCGACAATTTAAAGGTTTGAGCATTGCTACTGGTGAGTTTCCAACTAAGAGTGTTTGTTGCATTCCTTGACCCATGACAGTTAAATTGACTGCGTTGTATATTGAAATAGGTGATGTAAAATTATATGTACCAGATTGGAACACAACGATATTATTTGGCCCATTAGCGATTGCATTATTAATGGCTGACTGAACTGCAAATGTATCATCGATATTATCATTTGGAAAAGCGCCATACATGGAGACAGAAAACATAATTCCATCAATATGCGACCACTGAATAAGTACCATTATAGCAATGAACCAGTAGGAAGCGGATTTCATGTCGATTTTTAAGAAAATGATCGTGATACTTAAAAAAAAAAAGTGTTGAAATAAATTATAATTCTTTAGGATAGAAAAAAAAACTATATTTTCTAATTAGGAATATGATGATCATTATGTTATGTGATGAAAAATTATTTCATTCAATAAAAAACAACACATAGTAGTACGTACTCTAGCTGCGATGATTCAAATAAATCCTTCAGATTCATTGTTATTGCAATCCTTTTTCACGAAGTTCTATGAAAATCTGGTTCGTTTTAGAGTTAGTATCAAAATTGCAAGAATCCGGCTTCTCCTGTGTATTAAATCATCAGTCACTACTTATTTTCTCAATGACACTGAAAACTAGTAGCTTAGAATGAAAATAATCAGCATTTTATCGAATGTATCAAAGATATCAATGTTACGAACTGAAGAAAAGTTTGATAGACTTCATATTGATTCGATATACTAAGAAAGAAGTTCACACGTCAAGAATTACCATCAAGAAAAAAAAACTGCCAAAATCAAGTATTTTTATGTTTGTATCAGATATGAAATAAGATCAACGGAATTTTCGAATTAATATAAGAATTTTTGTAGTAGATGCTCATCTTGACACTCACTTGGGTCTTACTAAAAAACAAATGATGATTGTTGTCAGATCTTTTATCTATATCAATTTTATAAGATTCTTAAAGATAAGAAAGAAGTATCTTCGGAGCTTTTTTGCATTTCAATATCAGTGTGTCTCAAGATAAACTCACTTTTTTCTTTTTTTCATATTCAATCGATCTTTAACATTTTTTTTACTCGTTTCTTCTCTTTTTTGGAACTAACTCATTTTAATGGTGAACAAGGAGCACGAGAAATCAATAGCAATGTATCGTCGTGTTTTCTGGTACATCACATTTTGATATCTGTAAATGCTGCGCTCAAATACTTCGCACTGTACCGGAAATATAAGTTCTATCGAGAGTTTGTATTCTTATGGAAATCTGTGTCGGGTGTGGATGTGAGTCTGAGATGTAAGTATGAGACACAAGGATGTCTACACTCACTCATACCCACATTTATATCCACGATCATTTGGGTACCGTTGGGTACATAATTTTTATCGACAGGATTTTAAAATATTTTATTATGCCATATTTACGTTGTTCAAAAGCGTTTTTGCCTACTCGAACATTATCTATAATATTAATTAAATGTCTCTCTTCATTGAGTTGTGTATAGATTGTGCAAATCATTCCAGCTAGATCCTTCTCTGTTTGACCATAATCAAAAGAATAAAACCAAATGACCAAATCGACAGGTTGTTGCAGTGAAGGTAATGCTTTCGTATCAGCAAGCATGTCATCAACATTATCTTCATTATGAAGCTCAATGTTGAGAATTTGGTCGGTCCTTGATGAATTTATGTCAACAGTGAGGACAAAAATGCAATTTAATACTTTCAATCGACAAGTGTATTAAATGTGACTATACACAAGGTCAAGTGTGTGCTTTCCCGTCAGAAATCCATTTTTGTCTGCTACATGTCGAAATAGTCGACTATATGTTAGCTCTATATGTATAGAACGAAAGAACAAGCATTGTCACTGATGTTATATGATATAACGAAGAAAAAGAAGACCTTCATGAGACTCCAATGTGTACCATTATTAATGTTAACACTGTAAACTGTAGAAATATTTCAAAGCCATAGACACATTTTTGAAATAGATTCAGTCTCAATCAAACTATATGATAGTTAAATCGCTGTATAAAACTCTAAAAACTATTTCTGAAAACGGATACTTTAATCTTTAAAAGTAAAGTGGATTTGATTGAAGCCTCACCGCTCAAACTATTATCCGATGACCTAGAGGATAGGTGTGAATATGAGCGTAAGTAAAAAGAAAATCAACACCCCTACCTTCTTTCATGGAACGACGGAAATGTAGTGTGTACTCAGCATGGCGAAATCGTAGATAATAATGTTGGCACGTTATTGGTGACATCTTGTGCACCAATGCGCACATATACAGCGTACGCACACAAATAGTGTACTATATGGCTTGGATAGTGGGTTACATGATCTAGTGACGCCTCAGGAATAGATGGTTATATGAGCATATGTAATACCTATTCTTTAATGGACAATTATGAACAAAGAACTACCAAACTATAAAAATCCATTACGATGTTGTACATTGGCATATTTATGCCCAAAAAGAGTTTATTTCTTCCTTGCTCTTATTGTTTAGTTTTGTGTCAATGCAAAATATCAATTTCTTTCATTATGGGAACAATAGAAGTAAATATTTTCAGTGATCAATTTTTTTGATTGCTTGTAAATGATGCCAAATAATTTAGCTCGACCAGGTAATTTTGAAAAAGAATTATGGATTTAACAGTATGTTACTATACCAATTCATTGGATTCTATGAGTCTTTGATATTTTGATGAAGTGATTCAGCACGCTTTCTTGGAATAAAAAGACTTTTTTTCCATAAGCTAGTTATTTTTTAGTGAATTGTTGATTCAGATATTGAAGTTATTTTCAATAGACATAGTATCACTTTATTTCTTGAAGCTTAATTGAAGTATGCAGGACTATAGATTTGTTATTAATATTAACAAGGTTAAAGGTCATCAATTCTTTGTAATTTGACAACGTGGGATTTGCATGATTCTTTTTTCACTCTGCATTAGTTCTTGTTAAAACTGACGTATAGAACTCATTGATTCTCTTCAATTTTGTAATGATATAAATATCTAATTGGTAGTATCTCAGATAGATCCAACCTTAGTCGAAAGATACAGTTCGTAAAGGATTGGATATAATTGTTGTGAAAGATTCTACCCAAACGATATGTTTTCAATCACTATGACTATCTTTTGTTTAATATTTAATCTCTATGCTTGAATATTTCTTATGAGAAATCATAAATATCTCTGTGGATGAATTCTATCGGACACGAACAAACTGATTCTGGTACACTTACAACCGATAAAAAACATTATAAAAAGGGTGCGGATGTGAGTGTGGGTGGGTGGAGGCGAATGCAGGGTGAGGTGTAGGTGTAGGTACAAGTGAATAAGGTCTACACTCACACCCCACGGCCACAGCCACACTTATACTCACACTCACACCCACATGTGTTTAAAAGCACCAATTGAGAACTGCGATTGTTACTAATTTATAGTTATTAAAAATCGCAAGATATTCGTTTTTTAGCATAAAACTTTCACTTTCAAAGCTTGAAAACGGCAACAAATTTCCCATTTGGTGCGTTTAAACGCATGTTTTCTAATTCTTGTCTGCTTAGGAAAATCAAAGTCTCATAATTCGTTTCAAAAGTAATTTCGTAATACATGCTAACGATGAAATATAAATCAATCGATTTATGTATAATTTATTCTATTTCGTTGCCATCTATCTATGTAATGATTCGTGAAACTCAATCAAATAACGCTAATAGTTAATATTTCAAATTCCGATTCACTTTTGTGGTGTGTGCCAACGATAAAATATGTATAAATTCATTGATATTTATTACTTATATCAATTCATGTACACTTTATTCCAATTCTTTCGCCTCTCTCCAAGGTATGGACTCTAAAACCCATTGAAGTAATGGTAATGCTTAATATTTTGTATGCCAATTCACTTTCAAGTATGAAATAGCGTTGAAGGATGCCTCATTAAACCGATCACGATTATACCTATCGATTGTGTATAATGTATGGCAAATAGTAATACTGCACAGGGGGGGGGGGGGGGTCTAAAAACGATATTTTAAGATTAAGACCTTCCATTTAGATTCATTCTTGGCTTTAGTATGTGCGCCGACGATGAAATATACATGAATCTATTGGTACTGATTACTTCTATCGATTGATAAATCAATTGTTAGAAACTGTAATCTTTTTACTCAACGTAGGATCCGCGGAACCTACTTATAGAATATTTCGATTTCATATTTCATTTGTCAATTTGCTCTTCAACTCGTGGCAATAATGGAACATGTATCATTCGACAGATGTGAGTTAAACCCACCAATTATTATGCAGGGGTGTCTCATAAGTAGCAGCACTACGATAAAAAGTTTAAATAGCTCCATTCCAGTTCAATTAAATGGCCTGATTTTTTGAGCTGTGTTAGAACTTGATACAAAATTTATTTTCATATGGATAATGCAAATGAATACTTCCATTAAATATTACTATTAATCACACAAATGAAATTTTACCTGTTATCCAGTAATAAAAATACATGGGAAGAGTTTCTTCGATAATTTTCACTTGTCACCTAAGAGAACAGCCGGAAGAAATAAAAATCTTCTCATGAATAATAGAATTTTAATACAAATACACCAAACTTCTAGGACTATTTAGTTTAAGAGTCAACTGTCACAATATTTCGAATTTCTAAGCATGAAATATTGTTGTTTTTCGAGGAAGTTGATGATTTGGTTTCCAGTAGGCTTTAATTGTCCGTTTTTGTTTTTGAACGTAAATTTTAGCGTTTAAACTAAATACTCCTAGAAGTTTGGTGTGTTTGCATTAAAGTTCTATCATTCATGAGAAGATTTCTATTTCTTCTAGCTGTTCTCTTAGGTGACAAGTGAAAATTATCGAAGAAACTCTTCGCGTGTACTTTTGTTACTGGATAACAGGTAAAATTTCATTTGTGTGATCAATAGTAATACTTAGTAGAAGTATTTATTTGTATTATTCCTATAAAAATAAATCTTTAATCAAGTTCTACCACTGCCCAAAAATCTCAGGGCATTTAATTGAACTGGAGTGGAGTTTTGACAGAAATAACCAATATCAATAGATTCATGTATATTTCTTTGGTGACATACGTTGTAAAGTGAAGATGAAAATGAATTTGGTGATTCTAGTCTTGTACCTAATTGGTTTTAGAGATCCTAAGGTTTATAAAGTACTAGCGGAGGTACCCGATGTATGGAGATGATACGATAGCATATATCTCACGGATGATAATACAATGTTGCCACAGTCCTCAACAGCTATTCATCTGCAATATCATAAGCTACACTCGAATATTTTCTTTTTTAATTTTAATATTTAACACATTAAAGCCGTTATAGACTTTTTTCCTTTTTATATTTTTATTGATGAACTTCTTCCAAGCAAAAAAATAGCAAAATAGAAGTTTTCATTGTAAAGCTGTTTTGTACACGATGTTCTTCGTTTTTCCATCTGGAGCAAAAACATATAAATTCTCTCCAGTTCCTACTCTCGAGCATGCCACATAAAGTTGACCATGAGAAAAGCAAGGAGTTTCTAAATTGACACCAGCAACTTTAAGTGATTGTCCTTGAGCCTTATTAATAGACATTGCGAAGGCAAGCCGTACTGGAAACTGAAGTCGTGTAAATTGGAATGGTATATCAGAGGGGAGCAAAGGTATTTTTGGTATGAATACATCTTCACCTTTTGCACAACCTGTCATGATCGTTGCTTCGATTACATGAGGCATTAGAGTTTTGACACATAGCCTTGTACCATTACATAATCTTGGTGCATCCAGATTTCTTAGGAGCATAATAGATGATCCAATTTTCAGACGCAAGTTATGTGGTGGCATTCCAGAAGGTTCGAGTGAATTGAGAAACTCAGTTGGATACTGAACTACCATGTCGATATCTTTAACTGTATCAATTGATTTGTAAGATATAGCTTCACCAGGAAGTTGTTGCTGTATTTGTAGATTGATAGCATTTACATTGACGTTTTTCGGAGCCAGAATGGCACGTTCACATAACCATTTGTGATCCTTGTACTGAGTTTGAATGTTTGGAAACACTTTATTCTTGAGTTCTTCGACTGATTCAACGATATTGCAAAAGTTGTCTGAAATATTAATAAGTCCACTGACTGGGTCAGCAGGTATTTTGCCATTTCCAATTGCGAGAAGTTGTTCAGCGAAACGGCCGGCAGATACGTCACCTTGTAAGTGCACTCTCATGTTACTACTGAGTTTTAATGATGCAACATGTCTCCAAAGATACGAAGATTTCAAGCAAGCTTTAAGCTCATCAGCCATGGTACCCTTTGGAATAACTGGTAATGTTTGCCTAAAATCGCCAGCAATAAGTACAACTACTCCACCCATATTCTTTCCATTGTTACGAAGATCCTGTAAAGTATGGTTCAAAGCTTCTAATGCATACCTATGAGCCATTGTGCACTCATCCCATGCAATAAGTTCACATTCTTGCAGAACCTTTACTTCGCCAGTTCCTTTGGTAATACTACAGAGATGAGTTTGATTTTCCAAAAACTTAAGAGGTAACTTTAATGTCGAGTGCGCAGTACGACCACCGTGCAGCAGCGTAGCAGCGATACCGGAAGAGGCGACCGCAATCGCAATCTTTGACTGATGCCGGATTTTAGCCAATAACAAATTAATGACAAATGTCTTCCCTGTTCCACCAGGTGCATCAAGGAAGATTATTCCACCAGCTTTCTTCTCGATCTGATCCAAAATCGCATTGTATGCAGCTCTCTGATCCGGCACTAACAGTGGCTCATTTGCTGTTATATAAGCATCCAACTCTTTCACATCATAACTTGTTTCTCTGAGCATTGCACTGTTTAATCGATCACCCGAATTTCGTTGAGGAGTTGGGAGCTCTAATTTCTCAAGTTCTTTGCCACCCATCTCTAAAACTTTATTTTCAATAATAATCAGTGCTTGATTAAACATATCTGGTGTATAATCCAAATTCATTCCAGGATTTCGCCTGCGAGCATTTCTCAGAATGTCTTCAGTCAAGCTTTCTTTGTACGACTCCCATAATTGTTTTGGATTGGATGGTCCACAAACAGCTAGTATAAGAGCAAATAGATTTCTTAATCTTGCTGGCGATTGAGCTGCAGCTGCTTCGGACATGGTGGCATCCCATTGCTGATCATCTTCCAGTAATCCATGTAATTGACATGCTTCACGAAATGTTGCACAGATCTGACCGTTTACAGTTCGAAGAGCTTCAAATGAAGTAGGGCCTCTGACCACATGAAGTAAGAGTCGTAGGAAAAAGCATTCGAAATTATTAGGATGCACAGTGTAAACACGACCCAACGCATCTCCTTCTCTAATGTCTGGATGACCAAACACAGCAGTTCCTTGAACACGCCGCTTAAACACTTTTTCAGACGCGTTCCATGTGTAGTATTTTGGAACATCACAGTACAACAGCGTTTTGGCAAAGTCGTCTTTCTGGCAGAGTAAGAAAAATGCTGTTAGTGTTGTTCTTGGTGGTTCATTAACTTTCTCATGAACATTATCTTCGGTGAAATAAATGCGTTGACCATTTTCCAAATGAACAGCCAAATGAACAACGGTTGGATATCGTTCGTGAATTGGAAAATCCAAGATTCGCCAGACTGCCTCATTGCTACTGATGTATCTACCTAACTGGTAGTTACTAATTTCATCAACTGGTGCTCCATCTCCTCCCAAACCAAACACTGCCTGATCACTGCCCTTGTTGACATATTTGCAGATGTATTTGATTGATTTTACCGAGTTGCAATATTCCACATTAATGTGGGCTTGAAAGACCCGAGAGAGTAGTGGACAATATGGCACAACCCACTTATTGTCAATTTCGATTTCTTGAATGGAGTTATTAATTCTCATTTTGATTTTGGCTTTGATACCACCATCTTCTGAACTTCTTCTTCTATACGATGGATATCCATCATCACCAGTTTCTGTATCATGCAAAAGTTGTTTTGGATATCTTTTTGTACACTTTTTGTTTTCCATACACGGAGAGTTTGGATTGATACTTCCACATGGACCGTGAATCATAGTCTTGATAATTATTTCAAATAGTCGAGGATCTCGTTCAGGATCAGGTAATTCTGCGCTGATTACGCTATCTATTTGATCTGCTTTAATTTTGTTCTTCAGCCATATCAAAATATGGGCATGTGGTAGTCCTCTCTTTTGCCATTCAATAGAATACATCCAGCATCTTGTTGGCCCAAATACATGGCTTTTGGTAATAATGTTGACCAATTTAATGAGCTTTTGTCTGAACACTCTTGCTAATAGGTCATGACGATCAGAGGGAGCTTGACCTTCCATTAATTCTGCTTGAATTTCTTGCCACTTAGGATTGCAGGTGAATGTTATAAAGAGGTCGGGTCTTCCGTGGTTTCTTACATAAGTCATAGCGTCTTGTGTATATTCATGCATGTGCCGGGGACTTCCAGTGAAAGTTGCTGGTAGAATCACTAATTGACCAAGATTGTCAGCTCGTCCATCATTGGCTATAGCATCTTTCAGGTGAATGTATTCATCCACTCTAAGCTTTTTTTGATTATAACGTAGAAAAGATAATCTTTCACTTTCGATCTTAGCGTACATGTCAACCACATACTGATGGAAAAGTTGTCGGCACTGTAAGATATGATTGACAGCACCATTTCGTACCATAATTCTATAAGCATAAAAACTCATAGCCGACACCTTTTTGCCAGTGACAGCCATTTCAGTTGTTGGATCAGTCTGTTCAATAAGAAAATGGTAGCCATCCTCACCTTTCCAAAAGATGAGAGGATATTGCAAGGCATCATACGATCTGTGTGTCTCAGATACTCTCTGTAACTGACCATTTTTCTTCTCCAAGACAATATCTCGTTTCTCAAAGTCGTTGCCAGCGATGACAACCGCCACCTCATTTGTCACTGGCTCATTGAAATGACGTGCATGCTCTCCAACAGGTTTCATGTCTGCTCGAATAAGCACCTTGTATTGATCTGTCGGCATTCTTTGAAGGGCAGTCTTGAAAAGATCAACATAAATGTGGTGCTCATGAACCATTTGCTGCAGTTTCTCGACAATGTCTTGACGTACGCCAGGCATGTTTTTGCAACGTTGTTGTACTTCTTTTCGATCGTCGCCCATGAAGTAAATTTGAAGAAATTTATGTTCTTCATTCGAAGGCGGCAGCAGAGATCCTACGCGATGATATACTTGACCCTGAACTCTGAAAGTAGGCATGAAGCCTGGGTCAGCCACTTTCTCTGACGTGCCAAAAGATGTCATTTGAAAGCAGGAATTGTATTTTCTAATGTTATCCAAGAAATGCTTCGATTCAGGCGTTGTTCCTGACATTAATGATTTCAGTGGTTCAGGAGGAGGCTGAAGTTCAGGTAACTTTACTTTACCACCAGAGCAGCACATACCTCGTGTTTCTGCATGCCACTTGAGGGCATTACAGTATGGGCAAACAGCACTCATTTGTCCAATATAAAGTTGAGGATGGCTGTCATAGTTGTTGGCTGGATCATAACGAAACGCTTCCCCTTCCATAAATGTCCATTGCGCTGCTCTTGAGGCTGCTTGTCGTCTACGCTGATCTTCACTTCGAGTCCGTCTCTGTATGGGATCCTCAGCTCCTCTTGTAGCTGCATGTCTGGCTCGATCTTCTTCCCGTCGACCTTGTCTCCGTTCTGGAGATTCAGCTGCTATTGAAGCTGCTTGTCTTGCACGTTGACCATCAAGTCGAGTACGTGTGTCTTCAGAATCTTCCGCTGCTCGTGAAGCTGCTTGTCTTGCACGTTGACCATCAAGTCGAATGCGTGTGTCTTCAGAATCTTCAGCTGCTCTTGTTGCTGCCATTCTTCTTGCAGCTGATGTACTTCTTCCCAAAGAGGCTCTTTTTTTTACTGGCATCACGTAATATTTTTATCTAAATAAGAAATATAGAAAATAGAAAATGCTCCGAAGAGAATGAATTTGCAATCTTACCTTTGGAATTTACTGTTGATATCACGATCGAAAAATATTTGATAACCTGGATGCTTATAATTTTTATATGGAATATTGGACACTTACTCGTTTTTGGACAATTATGTTCAGTGATAGAATAGAATATTGATTTTATTAAAAGCGTTGAAGAATAAGAAATACTATAGTGAGTTTAGTTTTATTAATGAAAAACAAAAGAAAAAGATGCCTATTTATATAGATGCAAAACAATAGCATATTTCTATATCATCATCATCATTTAGCATGACGTAATCATTCCAATGACGATATAAAATATGATATATATGAGGAGGAATGTTATACATGGCATCATACACAACGAATGACAAAGAAATGAAGTCATATGTATTCAAGAATGTAATACAGCTGATTATTGAGTAAAAATGTATAAATAGTATATATAGATACCGTTAATACGTCATATTTCTGAGTGATGAAAAAGAACAAAGACGTTATCTTTGAACGTCAGAAAAAAATGCATGCGTCATTGTTGTAAGTAAAATAAACACAAACACATTTCTTTATGTATATAGTTGAGCGCTCAGACGGCCTTCGGCCGCCTTCGCTATCAATTATTTTAATTTTTTGGAATGCTGTAATCCTATTGGTCAGTTTTCTAGATTGCCTGTAGCAAGCACAGGGTTGGCATAGATAGATTGAACATGTGAAATGTTGTATATGAGCGCTCAGACGGCCTTCGCTATCAATCATTTAAATTTTTTGGAATGCTGCAATCCTATAGGTCAGTTTTCTAGGTTGCCTGTAGCATGCGTAGGATTCGTTTTTTTTTCGGAAAAAAATACATGTCGACCTTCTCCTAGGTGTAAAGACCATTTCTGGAAAGTTTCATAGCATTTGCTCGTACCGTGTCCAAATGCATGAAGAACAAACAAACAGACAAACATTCTTCTTTATATATATAGACTAGCGGAGGTACCCGGCGTTGCCCGGGAAATTTAATAGTACATCCTTGACACAGTAGTAGGTTTAAAAAAATCTATCTGTACTAAAAAACAGTTTTATCACTAATCCGGCACCACTGTGAGTCAGGAAAAAGAACTGATGCGTCATCGTTGTGAGTCAAGAAAAAGAACGAATATGCCATTATTTTGAGCTAGAAAAAAAGACTCATATGCACATTTTTTCCTTATGGTATATAGATAGACACAATCACACGCACAGACTCTCTAGAAAAGGCATTTATTGTAGTAATTCAATAAAAGGAGGGGGCAAACATCCCCCCCTCAGGTGAAAGTTTTGGGTCGAAAACCACCCTATGACCTCCCCATGGGCGAAAGGGTATTTCCTGCAAAATTTCATTGCATTTGCTCATACCGTGTCCAAGTGAATAGCGAACAGACAAACAGACAAACATTCTTCTTTATATATATAGATGAGGAGGAATGTTATACATGGCATCATACACAACGAATGACAAAGAAATGAAGTCATATGTATTCAAGAATGTAATACAGCTGATTATTGAGTAAAATTGTATAAATAGTATATATAGATATCGTTAATACGTCATATTTCTGAGTCATGAAAAAGAACAAAGACATCATCTTTGTACGTAAGAAAAAATGCATACGTCATTGTTGTAAGTAAAATAGATTAGAGATAGAGATTAGAGAATTTCCGATTTTCACAATCTGCGTGGAATTACACCCAATTATCTTCCTTTCCTTGTCTGTCGCGCCAATCTCGTCTCAATTTTTCTCTAGACTAAGGGGTATGTCATGGAAAGTTTGATGCCGCTAGTTATTAGCGAAGCCAAATGCACAAAGAACAGACAGACAAACATTGTTGTTTATATAAACAGAAGAAGATACTCGCTTCCATACCCGACTCACATTCAATGCTTGAATCTCTAATTCGAACTCATTGCCTCTAGAAGCCCTTACCTAACTTTTCTCCTGAAAACGCAATTTTGATTAGCTTGTTTCTTAGCAGCTGAATTCTCATGGGTTTTCGGGCAACCAATCAGATTTCAAGGCAACCGGACCTCAGATTCAAACTCATCGCCTCTAAAATTCCCCTGCCCCATCATTTCCTTGAATGTATAAGTGTCTGGGTCTATTTTCTTAAGAGATGAATTCCTATTGGTTTCCAAACAACCAATCAGATTTCGAGACAAATGGATCTCAGATTCGAACTCACCGCCTCTCAAAACCCCCTGCCTCATCATTTCCTTGAAAGTATAAGTGTTTGGGTCTATTTTCTTAAGAGCTGAATTCCTATTGGTTTCCAAACAACCAATC
>CAJNOL010002973.1:11280-28551 GCA_905250125.1 Rotaria sordida | reverse complement strand
TGAAGCACATTTACTCAGTATTTTATTTTTAGTTAATTTTTGACAGGAAATCGGTTGCTAAAGATCAAAATTTGACACTTGTTGATCGATTTCTCTTTAAAAGATATGAATCGATGTGTTTCCACTTGATTTACAAACTTCTGTCATCTAAGGATTCTTGTTGCCAAGATGCAATGCAAATATTACGATAGCATTACACACCCAAACGTGGTAACTGCTCTTGATACAGAAAAGTGGACATGAGCCAACAGATGATTTCTATTGGATTTTTGGTCAATACTCTACAATAATAAGCGTCGTTTTACAGAATCGGATTTTTCATGTTCTAATAACTTTTAAAGAATTTAAGAACTGGGTTATCACGATAAGTGCCGGTAATTGATATTATTTTAAAATACATGTTATCTTGAAATAAAAGCTCTAAATAAGTTATCATGGGATTATTTAGGTTATATTTCGATATCATTGGATCGATAAGATTATATTTAGTTTTGAAAAAGTATACATATAGAAATCGAATATAGAAAAATACGTATATAGACGTAAGTATCTGATACAATGTGCACATCTAGAATCTCTTTATCTAACACCATAAAACTCATATAATAAGATATTAATTCAAGAGTCTCTCACTCAGTAATTGAAACCTCATAAAATTTATGAGAGTACTGAGAAGACTGACGCACAACACATTGACGTCGTACATAATGTATTCAATGTGTAAAGCTATCATGTTTCTTCATATAAAGAAGAAACAGAAAAACAGATTGCATTATGATTCTTGCTGATATATATATGTAGAGTTAAACATTTTTCAGCCAGTTTTATTCATCGAACAATTTTGTCGAGAACATTCAAAAATGATCTTGAAATCTTTCATTACTGTGTCAATCATTGCTTCTTGTGAGTTAAGGGAAGTATGATAGACTTGGTTGAAAAAGAATATGTATGTATACTTTTAGTGCTTCGGTTGACGTATGGACTCAGTTGCAATATATGCGAAGATTGGGCTGCAGGTTGTCATAGAATAGTGCAGCGTTCTAGTTTCGATACTTGCATAGTGAGTAGATAATCGATTTTAATTTATGTATTGAAAAAAAGGTAGAGAATTTTAGACGACTACAGGAACATGTACAATAGGAAGTGTCACTGGTTCATATACAGTTTTGTCAGCCGGTACGCTTTCGGTATGTAATGATACTGAAATATGGACAGAAGATATTCCAGGTATAAAATTTTCATGCAAGTTTACATTTTCTTGCTGTTCTACTGACAATTGTAATAAATGTCCGGATACTGGATGCCTCCATAGCATTAGTGGTTCGAACAAAAACAACGTTCGTTTTGGAATCATGTTCATGTTAACCTTATTATCGACATTTTTCTTACAATTCTGAATCAAGACACTGAATGACAATATATTTTTTATTTTTGTTCTACAAACATCAAAATTTTAAATAAAATTTGTAGTCCTGCTCGTATATGTAACTAGTATTAGATCAAAAGGACTCAGTCCTATTATTGAATTTCATCGTCAAGAAGACTTCGACTCGACTATTAGATTATTGAGAGCCCTTAGGGATTTGTTCGACTGGAAGTGAACCTCTAACAACAATAAAAGACCTTCTCATACAAGTTAAGCCTGCAAAATCATAATAGTTTTTTAAGATATTTTCATTTATGATTATGAAATTTTATTTAATGGAATAGGAAACCTTCCTTCAAAACCAGGTATTTCTCATATGGCAAAAAAATAAAGAATCCTCCATTTCAAGAGGATGTGGGTGTGAGGGTAATTGAGAAAGAGAAATACCCACATCCACACCCTCATTGAATTAATTGGCAAATAAATCTGTTTTATATATCCATGCTATCTACAGAAGATCTTACGCACTATTATATATATTAATCAGCTCACAAACAATGATGTTGATTATCTTTCAAAATTATACCTTGACCAATTTTTCAAAAAAACTAGAAAGTCTGACGCCTGTTATTCCTAATTGCTAATGTCTGTAATGGAGGCCTACATTCCTATGTGTCTGTAATAAGGCCTTACGTTACTATGGGTCTGCAACGAAAGAGAAGAGGGTAGCCGCCAAAACTTGAACTTTCAACTTACATTCACTATTTTCTTCGAAAATACATGTGAGTTCTACAAAATTACGTTTCAGTTTACAAATAATGCATTAGGATAACAACTTGTAAGGATGTATATGAGTTCAACATTTGAGTTTCAAAGAAGCTGCGTTGAGAAGTTTTTATTGTTTCATCTTTATTAGAACAGTGTTAAGCAATTTGTACAATGCGTTTTCAAGTGAGACTTTTAAAAATAACTCGTCTTCGTAGATTTTCATAAGCACATTTGTGGTGTACGTAGATGATTATATACGTCAAAGTGCGATAGAAAAAATGTTGGCAGATATTTAGAGAAATAGTTTCGATAAAGTGGTAGAAGTTTTAGGTCAAGATTAATTGAAATGAGTGCTTATCTTTATATGTCTGGTGTTCGTAGACTTTCAAGCATGTTTGACAGGTGTCTGCAGGTATAGAAGTAGTATTCACGTACAAATCTTACCGTATACTATTCGAGTTTATTTCCGGATCCGTTCAAAGCAGGGATTGTAAATGTTCACCAGTACAATCCCTCGAATTCTATCTACCTTAATAAATAGATTTAAGCTATCTTTTCTTTCACGATCTTCGCGTATTTTGCAGATAGTTGTATTTTTAGTAAAATAAATCAAAACTGAATTATTTCATTTTGATCATTTTTTTAGTAAATTGTATTTAGTAGGAACAACATAAATAATCTGATACTATGTTTTCAAGTGAGATCTTTTCAAATAACGAGTATTCGTAAATTTTCTGAATTGTTTTCTTTGTGTTTGTAGACGATTATGTATGTGAAAGTGTAGTTAAAAAAATGTTGTGTGTGGGTCTGAGCGTGGATGTGGATGTCAGTATGAGGATGGGTATGCGTGTGTCTTTTATCTATCTACACCCACGCACCACATCCACAGCCACCACACATCCCACCCATACCTACCAACACTTATACCGTCAAGAGTTGCTGTGAGAGCCGAACTCTATTATCGTCTCTAACGCTCGTTTCAACGAAGTAAACTCGACAAACAGAGTGAGCATGTGATTGGCCAAGTCACAGAAAGCAACTGCTCTGCTATTTGAGAGCATGTTCTAGGAGAGTTCAGACTTACAACAAATTGTACAGCACAACAAGAAATAGAAACCTGAATATTTATGTTTCATTGAGTTATGCGCACTAAAAATGAGAAGCAGATTGTTGTTGCGTTTGACTGTTTCTTTTGACATTTTCTGTCGATCATCGGTGAAAAACGAACAACGCAATGTTTCAAGTGCGTTTTGTTTGTTTTGTAAGCAAGCAGAGATTGATTGAAACGAACAGAACGAAAGAGAGAAAAAAGCACCGTAGCAACTCCACACTCTGCACATGAATGTTGTCTTTTTGTCGCAAGGCAATGCTGAAGAACATAAGCGTCGATCGTGAGTATTGAATATACAAACAAACATTTTCTTTTCTTAGACAGTCATGCAATAGAGCTACCAACAGACCACTTTTTTCAGTCTGGCCTGTCCTGCATGCGAAACCAGATCGACTAGAGTTTTTGATTCTTCAGATTCAGCAAATTAACAGCTTAGCAATAACTTAAGTTATCAGTTTCAATTATTTATTTAATACGTTCCAATAAAAATAATAAAGTGCAAGTTCTTGCAAAAAACGCAAAATGAAAGCAAAATAACTTTTATCAATCTTTTTCGCACAATAAATACTAGAATTTACAAAATATAATGACAAAGTTCATACTGTTTCACATACTCGAGAAAAATATCCGAAACAACAAAAAACAACGTACGATAGAATATACATACAGTTCAAGAAAATTGATTTAGCAAATAAGAAACGAGAGAAATAATAATAAAGCAATATATTTAAATTTGACTATCTAATTTCGACATAGTCAGAATGCATAGCATATTGTCTAATTGTTCGGGATCCAAACAAGATCTTCGATCAGTTAATTTAAGACCAGCAATACTAAATTGCCATTCTATACCAGCACCAGTTGCTGGAATTGAATGTATTTATCTTGCTAAAGCTAATAACTAAAGTAATTGATCAGCATTTGATTTCTAAAATGTACGAACATCAGAAGAATATTGTTGTATATCAATTTTCATTGATAGATATCTACTTAATTCGTCAGATTGAAACATGAGTAATGAATATTCAATGCTTTTAGCATCAAAATCATCATCGATTGCATCATCGTCATCATAATCAGGTGCATTTGTATCATCTTTAAAATCATCTAAAATGGATGAATGTTCGGATTTGAACTTTTTTCTCTTTTATGTTTCATTCTAATTGTTGTTGTCTTGTTCAGCAATTAACTTCAGTTGTTCTCGTGTATAATTATGACGTGCAACTCTCTCGTCATTTGAACATCCTTTAAGTGTACGATAATCAGGATGTAAAAGAGTAGCAGTATAACGTCTAATATCCAATTGAACCATTTCAAATACTTAGAGTTATCCAAAAGTAGTGACGGAGACTCTTTTTTGTCTTATGAATAGCTATAAAAAAAATTCCTTTTTTACGAATAGATAGAGCGTCTTTCGCTCTATCTTTCTATGCTATTTGATCAGTATCCAACGAAGAATATAGTAATAAAATCCCGACACAAACTTATTTTGTCGAACTCTAGCTGGTAACAATAGTGGATAAAATCATCTATACGTGTTTTTTTTCGTTTTTTCTTGATTTTTTGTCTTGTTGTTCCTTTCAACATCGTCTTCTTATCTCTTATAAGAAAGACAGTGTCGTTGAAATGATTTTTGTCGAAATCCTAGGACATATTTTGATCATTTCAGATATCGGTACGATTTAAATGATGAAATGGCCATAAAAAAAACTAGTAAAACATCTATCGAAACAATATTCATTTTACTATTTATATAACAGTAGTTTTTCGTTTAATCGTTGAATTACTTTTTAGATAGCGGAGAAAAAAGGGTTTTAATAGGTATTTGATTATCGAAGCATATGCTTAAATATACTGTGACGCCATGCTTTTTGTAGATGAAATTGCTGGTTATATTTATCTTTTGTTTTTTGCTCATTATCACATGCTATGGTTCGGCTGATGTGCACACTGCAAATACATACATCGTTGATGAGGCAAAGCGCGTACGTTTCTATCACGGTATCAATTTTGTACAAAAAGCATTTCCATGGTATCCATCCGAATTACTTGACTCCACTTTTGTTACCAACTTGCATCAATGGGGTTTAAACGTTGTTCGACTTGGGTGAATATCGATATAATTTATATGTTATCTTTCATTGTATATGTATAATTCTTCACTTTTCTTTATATATAGAATAATGTGGGCTGGAGTCGAACCACAACGTCAACAATATAACGTAACCTATTTGAATATAATGAAACAAATTGTTGAATTACTTGAATCGAATAATATCTATGTTGTATTGGATATGCATCAAGATGTATTGAGTAGTCGATTTGGAACCTACGATGGCATTCCATTATGGTTGTACGATCGATTTCCGCCCCCAAATCATGCTTGTAAATAGTTTGATGACAATTATTCTTTTTTTGTTTTATTCATGTTAAATAATTTCAATCGTAGATCCTTTTCCACTGTCATCGACTCCATCGGATAACAATTGGGCTTTAGGGTATGCCAACATTGAAGTGTGAAAAGGGCAATCAAAATCAGTTTTCTTTTTCTTCTCACTCTATAGTTATGTGACAGAGGCTTGTTCGCATGGATTTCAATGTTTGTATGACAATGTGGATGGTGCTGTTGATTCGATGAGTGACTTTTGGCGTTTAATAGCTACGACATTTGGTCATTACCCAAATGTACTTGGGTACGTATTTAGATTCTCATCTCTCTATTCATTTTTCAATGAAAAAACATCAAATAGATATGAATTAATCAATGAACCTTGGATTGGAAATTATTTCGTCAAGCCAACTTTACTCTTTCCCGGTATTTCTGGTTCAAAAAATTTGTTACCATTCTATGATAAACTTGCCAAGGCTATTCGAACCGTCGATATAAAGACACTCATCTTCTACGAACCGATTACTTATAGTGGTAAATAGATCGTGAAATAGTTGTTTTTTTTTTGCATTTTAGTAATCAAATTCTTATCTGTAGAACGACTCAGCGGTCAAATTTTTGGTAGCGGATTTTCTCATGTACCAGGCGGCATAGATTATCAAAATCGAAGTGTTCTCTCTTATCATTACTACTGTACGACCTTAGCAATTAATCTCGTTCCAGGAAATGAAAATATACCCATTTTTGATCGAGTGCTCTGCAATAACATCGAAGGACCAGCTGTTTTTCGTTCAGTAAAAGTAGTTAATATTGTTCTCGACTATTTTTTATTCATATCATCGAGATTCATAAATATTCATTTAAGAATGAGATTCGTCGATTGGGTGGCTCTGGATTTCTGACAGAATTCGGTGGATGCGATGGTTCATCGGCCTGCGATAATCAACTTGAAGTGGGTATGCTTGAAGCCGATAGATTTCTTCAATCGTGGATCTTCTGGGGCAACAGTTACACTAGTACGGCTTTGATTGAACGCTTGTCACGTGTTTATGCTCGTGCTATTGCTGGTACACCTCTTTCCATGACATATCGTGCCGATAAACGGATCTTCTCGTTGTCCTATTTTATTGATAAAACGATCAATAAGCCCACAGAAATCTATGTACCTTTTTTGCATTACCCACAGGCAAGTTATAAGGTAATTGTTAATAAATATCTCAAGTGGAAAGTTGATCCGACTGATGCCAATGTAATTCTTGTCGAACCGAGTGCACAACTTATCAACATTCCAATATTGAAGTTCATCGGCACTGTGGAAATTCAACCAACAATGTGACCATAATTGATTCAGTATTTTCTTCTGCCGTATTATCTGTGAACCTGTTCATATGTGTTCTGTTTTTAAAAAGATGTCCAGTATTTTAAGCCAGTTGTGCAAATAACAACTAATAAGTATTGTTTAATAAACAAATGAGACTAAAAAGCTATCTAATATCTAAAACACAATGTACTTCGCGATATTTTCTAGACTGCAAGCCTAGAGTCTGCAATTGGCAATCAAATCATTTTTGTCTGTGTGTCTATCTCAAAGGCCGAAACGGGATGAATTTTAGCTTCCTCGCCTCGCCTCGCCTCGCCCCGAACCCAAAGTTCTTTTTTCGCCAAATCCCCCCGCCTCGCCCCCGTTTCCCATTTTTTTCTTCGCCCCGTTTAGGTTGCTCCCCGCCCCGTCCCGCCCCGTATGAGTTTCTTCTCGCCCCGCTTCATCCCAACCCGCCCCGTGTAAGTTATCCCTTGCCTTGCCTTGCCTCGTCCCAGATTTACATTATTTCTTCATCACCTTCTTTTATATTTATAGGATATTTGTATTTCTTTGACCACATCATTGATTTGACAAGATATTGCAAGTCGATACAAAAGCACAACAGTGCCCCTTTGAGTCTGGGATTATTTTTAAGCACTAGGATTTCTTAAAATTTCAAATCAATGTTTATTTTTTCAATAATATCATTAAATACACGATTCAGAATGCTTGTGGAGTATGATTGTCCTTAAAACAATCTATTAGACACAACTCCACATCACTCGATACATTCTTACGACGTGTCTCTCCTAGACTTGACTCGTCTCACAGTATGAGCACAAATATAACACTTTCTTTTGGATTTTCTTGAGTGACTGTTGATGCAATGCATGAAGAAAAACGTCGCGCTGTGAGTCGGAGTGGATTTTCAGAGGGTATGCGTGTGGGTGTGGATGTAGTGTAAGATAATGCCAACATCTACATCCGCCCATAGCTACACCCACACCCACACCACACGCACAGAAATATACAATATGTTAAGGCCAATCACGTTTTCATTTAAATAATAAGAACAAAATAGGTATATATACATCAGTCGCAGAGAGAACAAGGATCTACTCGGACGTGCCTCAAAGAACATATAAAAGAAAAGAAAACAGAGAAAGCTTGACGTCATTCTACGATAGCAGAAAGTTAAAGAAAAAAGAACCCATGAACTCGGAATGAATGATCTTTGTGATCTTTTATATGAAAAACTGCACTCTACCTTATTCATCAAATGCGACCGTTCGATCAAAATATTTCTCAGAGATATCATGCTTGAACGACTTTAATAATAGAAACTATCTTCTTCAGAGCGGCAGTTCTTTCTCGATAAGTGTTAGTAAACTGATTCATGTATTAAGTCATTAAATGATATACTAATTGTCTGAAATATCAAAGGACAACCAGTAAACATCAATAAGTACAAATGATCTTAACCGCACGAATATTCCAAAACACAAATATTCATACAATCCATAGCATTAAATAAACAATAAATCATATTTTTAAAAGTGTCGAGTGCACAAAGTCTCAGGATGGGAATTTTCGTCACCCGGACCCAATGGGTTAAACGTGTGTAACAATTATTCACATACATTGCTTATAAATAAGAAATTTATACTGGCAAGTTTATTATGTACAAACATCGAGTATATATTTCAAACCCCGCCTCGCTTCGCCCCGTCAAAATTTTCCTCGCCTCGCCCCCCTTACTTTTCGCCCCGCCGAAATGTCTCTCCGGATCGCCTCGACCCCGAGAAAAACACTCTCCGCCCCGGGAGCTAGCCCCGTTTCGGTCTCTGGTACGAAGCGTGCGTACAGTTTGTAACATGTCTCTCTATCGGTCGATTTTCATCGTAGATCTGCGTCCTGATCTTATCTGACTTTGGAATGAAGTATAGAAAAATAATTTATTTTCTGTTATAGCTTTATTTGTAATTTAAAAAATGCAAAAAAAACAATAATACAAAAAAAATTAAAAAATAAAATAAAATACAAATCACTTAATTTAAAATTAAAGAAAATATTTAATCTAAAAATAAAAAAATGAAATCTAAAACAATTGAAAATTTTGAAATAATAGCAAAGTCTGAGCTCGAATTGATCAATGAGATAGTTTCCTCACAGAAAACGTCCTAAATTCAATGAAAAATTATAATAATTTATTTAAAGAAATGTACTAACTGTTTTATATGTGCGCTCTTTATTATTTGTTAGTTCATAAAAATAAACAAATAAGAAAAAAATAAAATGACATACGTAGTACGCATAACGTATGGTAATTATACTTGGTACGTGTGATGAACGCGTTATATCACACGTACAAGGCGCAGAAAATGTGACATAATTCGTAACAATAGTGCACGGGTAGACATGGATAACATCAGTTTAATGAGAGGAATTGAAATATTTGAATCACACATTATGGCGTACTTTTTCGTTGTCAACAGTTTTATTTAGTATATTTCGATGATGATGCCGTCTCGTTTAAGGTTGTGAAATATATACCTGATGTCTTTCTCTATTAACTTTCCGAAAAGGTTAACTATAATATATTAGCATTTTTTTATTAGTGGGCAAACTTCATTATTTCGATCTGATCTTGTATCAAATCTTGAATGATGTATTTCAACCGTTGATGATTTCGTTGATCTATTCTCTTGTCGTTCTTTGGTTATTTCATATTACATCGGCTCGTCAGTTTATGCGGTATTGGATGTTCAATTGGTTGTGTACCATGTTGTTGACTATCATGATATCTTTTTTTCTTATCGACTTTGATGTATTTGGCAATATTCTTCTTGTCATTTTCGTTGTTATTATGGTTTCAGGTGCTACCATCCAAATATCACTTGAGCTTTCACCACGATTCTTTCGTTATGGCTACGGAACACCATTGTATCATGCAATAAATGGTGGTCGACATCTTCTATTTGGTTCATATTCACGTTTTGGCATTAATGTTGGAGTATTCGTTATTTATCTTGGTGTGATGATCATATTCACCGTTTTAACCTATTATCTTCTGGACCAAAAAGCATCAACATGATATTCGAAAATAAAACGAAAAGAAAAACAATGAGATATAGATAAGCAATACGATTCATAGAAAATAATCGATGTATTCTTATGTGAATGCTAGGCTATTTGAACATGATTAATTGTTTGATTCATTCTCAGTATTTTCTGTTGTGTTGAATTTAATTTTGATCTAAACTTAGTGTAGAAAGTTAGACTAACGAAAGTTTATCAATTTGACTTTTAAACAGAATGATACTAATGAAAGTCTTAATCTTGATATTAATTTGCGATGTTTTTTTCACAAAGATATGATGCACAACAATCAGTTCACACAGAAAAATTTTCAATCATTCACTCTTTTCTTAAATATGACTCATCTAGTTTAGTGAATCACATATTTGTTTGCATTACCGTCAGTATATCGAAGTATTCATGAAAACTGGTGGTAGTAATTAGGATTTTCAGTTTCAACCATAAACATTTTAAGATAATATTTTCTATCCAAATTAACCGAAAACATACTAGTTTTAGAGCATATTTTAGTAATCAAGACAATGCGATACAATATTTTTCAAAATAAAAAATAAAAAAATTAAATGCCAGTACAGCACACATTATATCGATTGATATATGGATGGCAGTTTCTCGGTAGTTGTGTAACATGGACAGCTTGAGTAATTTTTCGATTATCAGGATGAATTCTAAAAATTCTTGAATTTCTATTTATGTTGAAAGGAAGCAAAGTAACTGGTTTCTTTCAGATGATTCTTCAGCAATACTTGATAAATTATGACTGAAACCACCGAGCAACATGTTTACTGCTTTTCTAGATCTAGCTGATCAACAATTTTCGAGCTGAATAATTTAGAAAACTATTGAAATAAGAGAATTTCTTGTTTTTTTTGTATCAAATATCGAGCATTTTTCCATAAACCAGCACTTTACAAATATTTTCGCAGATATTCATCGATCAATCGTTTTTACTGTTGTTTAAATATTATTTTAGTTGTAATTACGTAAAAATGATTTTAATTTTAGTTAACAAACCATGGATTTTTGTCTTTCTTGATCTTACATTTTATCAATGTTGTCTAAATGGAAATCAATTACAATATTGAGATTACGAGTGCCTAATAACAATCGTTAGTTATCAAGTACTCTCTATAGCATATTAGTATATTTTGAAAAATTTTACCTCATATCTTATTCTCAATCTTCATCTGTTGCATCTGAATTCTTCCTCTATATACGTCAATTTGAAAGATTTAACATCTTTTCTAGTGAGAAATAAGTATTGCAGTATGATCTAAAAATCAAAAATAGGTGAGTACTTAACTTATCTTGTAATACGACAGTATAACAAGTAGTTATAGATAAGATAAGATTGACCAAAATATGTACTTAAATAAGTTTCAAAGTAATAAAAATGTCATTTGTATACTAAAAACTGATATTTTTTGTTGAATTAAAAATAGTTTTACTCATGTTTTAGTTACTTACAAAACAGAGATGTACAAAGGAAATAACGTTTAATACCAAAATGTACAGTTCGCTTCACTCTTTTCTCTGATGCATTAAATTTCTGAAATCAAATTATTCAAGAAGTCAGCAACAGTAAATGCAAAAAAGCAACCATTCACATTAGTAGTCAATTACAAAATTCCATAATTATAGCTTGCAGTTATTTTTGAATAATATTATCCCTATTTAAAAATTCTTTTTTGTTCAGATAAACATATGTGTACTGAATAGACGATAAAAAATTACATTTAAACATTTAATTTTTTCAGAAAAAGTAGTCAATACTAATAGTTGAAAAGAAAAAACAATTATTGTGTCAAAAAAAGTTCTAATATCATTGACTCAATTAGTCTTATTTAACTTTGCATATATCAGGTTGTTTCGATGTGTAGGTCAAGTTAATTATAAAATACAATTTAAAACGCTTATTAATGAAACGAAATATATTTCCATATACCTTAGACTATGGTTTACAATATGGTAATAATACGTTTTTTAAAATGATGACATCCAACTTCTGAACTATGAAACTATGCTGTACGCATTTAAGCCGTGCTCAGCTATCGACCGACCCAAACCCTCAAAATTTTGTTTTTCTTTTCTTTACTAAATAGAAGAAAACTTAGTCAAATAAACACTCTGCCGTTTTACTTCCCTTTTTCTCTTTTTCTTTTCTCAACATGATTCTTTTTTTACTTCTTCTTTCCTATCAGTAGATAAGCTCTGTTATTCTCTTCTCAACAAGATAGGGTGTGTGTTAGCAGAGATATGATGAACCCACAATATTTCAACAAGCATCATTTGGTATTTAAGGCAATTATTCGATAATTTTATTTATCATTTTCGAATTACTCGAATCATAAGCTCTTCTCTAACGTTCACTAATAAACGTATTAGAATCTGATATGAACTGACTTCATCTTCATAAAGCATTAAAACAAAAAAGAAAGATAATTTACATCGATATAAGCAGAATCACACGAAACTGTAAATATTCAGATTTCTTTAATGTTAAAATTACAATCCGAAATTTTTATTTAATGAAATTTGATTCGTTTGTGATTATTATATATTTCAGTTGATTGAATTCTTTTCTTTCCAAGCCAAACAGTAAACATTCCGTAACTTTCTCGACACATTGTGTTAATGGTGTTTTCAGCAAACCAATTGATGACTTTTTCAGAAAATTCCATATCTTCGATGTCAAAATCAATTATTGACAGGTTTTGACATCGTTCGAGAATCATATTTATTTGATCCAAATCATCTATTGGAATTTGTAAATGTTTGATATGATACGGAAGAATTGAATGAATATCTTCTACAGTTAGATATGATTTGTGTCTGTAAAAGCTGCTATGAAGAACCAGTGAATAGAGATTGTGTGCTTGTTCTAAGAAAATTCTGATATCCATCAATAAATTTTGATTGTATTCGTTGAAATAATTGCTAGTCAGTATTACGTGAACTATTCGTGAAATATCAATGAAAACGAAAAGTGATTGTAATGAAATCAAAGGCCAATCGTCACAGAATTCAAGATTAATTTCAGTTACTTTACGAAACAATGGATGATGTGCCGTTACGCTCTAAAAATATTCAAATATAAACATACTCACTATCTGTTTTTATATTCAATATGACATTCCTAGTCTGTACTTTCGATTTAAGCAAAACCGTCCGAAAAGAGATAAATTGAAAACACTGTCGATATAGTTTGCGAAGAAATTTGATTAACATACCTTTACTTGAATATCATCAGCTGTTAGTTTGTTTAAAGTCAAATTCAACGATTTGATGTTATTCATTATTAATAATTCGTTTTTCATCATCGTAGGATAAGTGGACAATAATGTTTTTGTATATGTTGGCGTGTACGATACAGAAGATTTACATATTGGTATTGAATAGAGAGAAATAATATTTGGCTTTAGTGTAGTATGTTCATATTCACAAGCAACAAACCATTTTTTATGTTCAATCCAAAATAATGTTTGAAATGAAGCAATAATTAATTCGAGATCTGTTCGAGTTTGATCAGTTGATGTCCATTCATTGAAATAAAATTCAAATTTATCTAGTTCAGGTAAATTTATTTCAATGAATTGTTCCCATCGTTTACCATCCAACATATGTCCTACACCAATCAATTTTAAATAAACAAGTGATGATGTCAATAAGAGAAATGATTCAAGTTCATCAATGGTTACAGAAAGATTTTTGATACTTAACGATGTTAACTGTCGAAAATATATTGAAGTTAAATTATTGATCACCCCTTTTGGAATATCGTTCATAATAAGTGTATGTAAATAAGGAGAACATTGAAGTATTTTATAAAGATCATCTATATTTATGCGATTATTCGGAGTCAAATATTCAGTTATATAATTGATTGGCCATGAAATGTTTGGTATTCTATCACACGTATCGAATTCCAATTTACGAAGAGCTTTTCTTGCGATAGTTGATGAAAGAAGAGCTGCAGCTGTTTCTATGAGTCTATCATCGTATTTTTTAATATTGAATGAAAATGAAGTAAGCAAATTAAGATTGATTCTTTTCAAAATGAAGTTTAATCGCGACTCATCAATATCAAGAAGAGTAAATGAGCGAAGTCCAGTAAATTGTCGAAGATCAACAAGTAATATAAACAAATCTATTCGATCTGATATTCGTTCATTATTTGAAAGTGTTAATGAAATAATATTTTGAGGATGAATTAATTGACAAATAAGGTAATAACTTGACTTTGAAATAAAATTGAAGTCTAAAACATATCGATTATAAGTATTAACAACTGATCGAAATAATCTCGATAATGGTCGAATTGAGTATAAGATTGTTTGTGTATCAAGATTATCGAATATGTAATGAAGCATTTCCACTGGTAATACTTCAATTGATAGAATAATATTATTTGACATTGAAGCGATAGTAATGTTCTATGTTGGATATTTTTTAACGCATGTTACTCACATTGATGCGAATAATCGTATGTATTTGCCACAGAACAGCATTTTTGCCTATATCGCTAACAGAAGTTTAAGCGGACGAGTTGATCGGCGACGGCGATGGCTGTAAAAAATAATTTTTTATATCAACGACGGCGCTGACTGGAAGTTCTCGCATATAAGTCAAACTTGAAACTTGAAAACTTGAACTTCAAGTATTCAATTATTGGGGAAGACAGATATTGTGCAGCTCACTCACGGAGGATGAAGGCGAAACATAGGGTGTGGATGAGGGTGAGTATCCTTTTACCTGTTACCTACACGTACACCCATACCCTTTTTATGTTCTTGCTTCGACAGTAGAGGAGACAGATAAAATCGATGACATATATTACTCATACTCTATAATTGATTCATTTTTTTTCGCTCTGTCCTGTTTTTTTTAAAACTACTTCGTCATATACTGATCTACAGGACAGAGCCATACCCTTATGAATAACTGTTGAGAAATTCTATTCGAGGAAAAATATAACTTTTATCGGATCGAGATAAGAATTTCTTCTCTAATTTCATCATGTTTTGTACTTTCGCGTACTTGATCGATTCTTTTCTCAAGATCGTTTCGATTCGTTGTTTCTGGTGATCTTGAAAAATTTAACTCAGAATCCAAGAAATCATATTAAATCACGATTTTAACTGAATTTGATTTAGAAAAAAAATGAATTGAAAAATCATGTTTATTTTAGAACTTTAATGTGATTTCTTTTTCCATAGTTTTGAGGAATAGTCATTTCAACTAAGCAATTGGCTATATTATTTATCTATCAATCTTGGAAAAAATTATTCAAAATTAATTAAACAAATACGCATAGATTGTTCGTCAGTAACACAAACAGTCAAAAATTAATATGTTCTTCCGTTGAAAATATGAATTTATAGGAGTTCAAGAAAAAAAAAGCATCACTATGAAAGTGAAAAAGTTTTTAAACTTGCTACGAATAAATCCTCATAGATATCAAGAAAGTATTCACTGTCTTTAAATTTTAGAGAGTTCGGACTAGAAAAAACGAGAAAAATAATTCGTGCTCATTGTCTCCGTTCTAGTGTCGATCTTCATAAGTCCAATCTAAATCGACGATCGATGAACAATCAAAACTAAAACTACGTTGGTCATTGAATTCTTCTTTTCGTTTCCTGTCGCAAAACGACCGATTGATAGGATTATAGTTATTAATGTTTTCTTAATCGATTAGATGCTCGAAATAAGTTTATTAAAATCATTGGTGACGAGTTTGACCTATTCAGATGATATTATTATTCACAAAGAAGAATACCATAGAGTCTACTTTACTTTTTTAATCTCATCTGCCCACTGTCGATGTCCAGCTATATCTTGGCAATAAACATAGATCGAGGAAATTTGATTGCATGTATGAATTTTAGGGACGAGCTTTGCACCCAATCCACCACTGATAATCAACACGAAAGTACTTTCCGAGGATCGCTGGATATATCGTTCACATTCGTCTAAATCCGTGAATACCCAAACATCAGAAAATTTAGCGTGCAATTTTTCTTGTGCCTTTTTATTTTCATTATTGTACGAAGCAGCATCGAGCCAAATAATCGTGCGTTTGTTGCCGTCCGAGTGCGCACTGGCCATAACTATGTCTGTCGAAAGTGTGAATAATTGTTACTATGAAATGTTTTATCGATTACGTTGTGTGAAGAAAATGTGCAGCACTACAAAGCAAAAAAAAACCTTTCTTTCACTTCCTTAAATTGTCAAACATGCAAGCAACGACTGTAAGAAAGTGTCGAAGAAAAAAGGAAAAAATTCAGCATGCAAACAGACAGGTTTTGATAGACACTCACAAAACACTTCGTTCTGTTAAGTAATCGAGACAGTGTATAAACGGTATTGGTCAATAAATTTTTGGAGAACGATTGCTTGCACATGTGAATAGGATGAATAATCAAATGTCATGTGACACATTCTTTCAATTTCAAACGCAATGATCTTGTCTAATCTATTTTATTTTCTTCAATACGTCCTGCAAAGAATAATATATTCCATGAGATTTAGTGTGAGTGAAGACTGGCCTGTTTACTAATAAAATTCAAGTGTCTTACCTTTACTATTATCAGTAGTAACGATGAATACAAGTGAGATTTCTTGAGATTTGATGTGCATTCGAGTCAAATTCGATCTGATTTCATTAAGCATTCTAGATGGCGCCACTAGTAGAGTAGATCGAGTATGGATACAGTGGTTTATATATTTATTTTAGTTGAGTGTAGATTGTACATTTAAATTTTTAAACATTTCATCAACAAGTGTCACTGCTGTCTTTTGTTTTTTTCTTTATGGCAATTTAATACTATTTTGACGTTGTCACAATCCCCTAGATACTAATAAGGAAAATAATGAAAAAAGACGAACAGATTATGACAATTGAAAACATGTCTCTCGATAGTAGACAAGAAGAAGGAAATAAAACATGCTTATCCTAGACAGATGATTTAGGCATATCATCGGATAGTTGCAAGAAATAACGATTAGATGTATTGTTTACTAAAAATGTTGTGAGCATTTCCAATAATAATCTTCATGAAATATATAACGAGTCATACATACGTAGACATCGTGCTAGAGAAATTACAACTGAAGATCATTCATCCAAGTTTTATCATTATGATATTAAAAGAAGAAGCAATGTAGTTCATTTTGGTGCCTCTGCTAGTGATCTATAAAAATTGACTGATATAGATGAAGAAATTAATATATATATA
>CAJNOL010002973.1:0-11180 GCA_905250125.1 Rotaria sordida | reverse complement strand
ATCTATAAAAATTGACTGATATAGATGAAGAAATTAATATATATATAATCGTCATCTTCGTACTAATATTGCTTTAAAATCATAAGCAAAGTGTTACTGTCCAGAGTCTTAGTATACGAAAACGTTATGTAAAAAGTTCTCACAATAGCGGTACTTATTTGGATGAATATCATTATTTAAGTAATGATAAATCCAATATAGTTCTAATAAAAGAAAACTTGCATAGCTAGATTAAAGCTCAAACAATTAGTTATCGTCTGATCAACAACAAATCATTCGAGCACTTGAATACATTTAATAATAATGACTTTTGGAATAGACTTAACTGTTCTATAGTGGATACTTTTGAAAAGTTCAAAGAGCTTCTACTATAGGAAGCTTTCACTGTTAAGACAATGCGATGTGGTCGAAATGTATTCATTTACTAGCGAGTGAGCTAAGCGAAAAAAAATCTGACGAATTGTGATAGGGTTGCTCATTTTGTTTTTTTCATATGGTTTTTCATGACATGATATTCATCAATATGCTTTTCAAACTCAGGGGATGGATCTTGATTATTTGTCGTTTGATACTTTTGTAAACGTACCAAGTATAAAATAGACGAGTTACTTGAGGAAACCGGAGTTGGACACGTTCTCGATTAGCTTGGTATTTCTGAATCTTTTAACTCATTACGGATGTAATCGAATAGTTTTTGATAGGAATCGAAATCGTTTTTGTAATGAATCATAGTTAACCCCATTTATATACGTATATATTGGTTTCGTAGAGATTTTCACTTGAAGAAAGAAAAATGAATCGTCAAATGCGTTGTCTATGAGAATGAACTATTATCGAAGTTGATCAATCTTTGCTCTTATGATGAGCATATAGGAAATTAGAGTGAGTGCCACAAAAATAGCCAACATTACTCGAATACAACACAGATTTTCTTGAAAATGAATAGCAAATGATATAATGTGACATGATAATTCGAGTTTATTTCAATGTTCTCATCAAAGAAAATCATGGCTTGCATAAATATAGATTATTTTGTTTACAATCGAATACGATTTATAGTTGAATTGGAAACATGAAAACAAAGAATGTTTTTAGTCATCGTCACTGCTGCGATCCTTACTACCAAAAAGACTTGAAACGATTTTTTGGAAGAGAGGAGCACCAGTGGTCTGATCTTTTTGTTGTTGACGTTGCATTTTCTTATCAGCATTTCGTGCAACTGCAAGACCATTGAAATATTGTGTACGATTCGATGAGAGAAGTGCTGCTTTGTCATCACTTTCTATGTAAGCCATTTCTTGTGTTTTGTTTGGACGAACTTGTGCAAATGATGGATTCGAGTTCAGTTGTGCAACGTGTGCTCGAGCTTGGGTAAGAAACGATTGAGTCGAATTACTATTGGCATATATTCTTGATGCCAATCGTTTGACATTACCATTCGATGCAAAATGATCGCCACCATCCTTGTGCTGTTCTTTATCGGAATGTTCACGAGGTGCGGCAAGACCAAAGCATATCTAAAACAAAAAGGTTATTGATGATGATGCTAACATGAATCAACTTGAAAGCAACATACGAATGTAATAAAGATGACGAGTTTGATCATGTTTGGGTGTTAGATTTTTGTGTAATAAACCCATGTCGCTCGAACCGGTAAAAAACCGTCAGTTAACCACGGTTAACCGTTCGGTCAACTGGGAGGTTAACCATTCGGTATACCGTGGTTAACCGGGAAATTTACGGTTAACCGTGGTTAACCACAGTCAACCGACGGTAAATCAGGATTCACCGACGGTTCTTTTTCCCAGCTGTATCGAAAAAAATTAGGCCGGCCACATCTATTAATAAATATTGTTTTTCATGTATAATTTGTTTATTTTTCTTTCTATTTGTAAGTTATTACATATATGATACAATATACACAAAAAGCACATGAAAAAAAAATTTCACGTAGAACACAAATATATTAATATACAAAAAACTAGGGCAGAAAGACAATTTTTAAAATTAACTTTTGTATCATTCTGAACAATATCATGATTATTTGTTTATTGTGGTGGTAATTGGTTGTTGTTGACGGCACTGGTATTACCATTTTTCTTTTTACTTTCGTTGCGTCGTTTTTGAAGTATACTTTCATGAATCGTTGACCATTCCATATTTATTTCTTCCGCATTTAGTTTGAATCTTGATCTTACAGCTTCTAAAAAAAGTAAATATCAGAATAATGAAACTTATCAATTTTATTATTCTCCTACCCTTAATAGTGTTGTAACGTTCATCTTTTATCAATTGACTTGTTGTAATGGTGCATAGTTCATGTTTTGTAAAAACATGATCCATCACCAGAGCGACGAAACGTCCTATCTGTGTTCGAACGCCGCATAATTGTAACAAATCAATAGTTGTACCATCTTCCTTCTTGTAATTCTAAAATTAAAGAAATATAAAAGGAAGCAGACTAATATGAAAAATTTACCAGCGACTGTTGAAATGGTACATCACTCTGTGATTGATTTTCTGTATCGAAATCACCACCAAGTAGTGCTACATTAATCTAAAAGATGATATAACACTCTTATTTTTTTCTGAAAACTTCTTTAAAAAAATTTGACTTACTTTTCTTTTTGCTAATGCTCGCTGTATTTTTTTTTGGTTTTCAAATATCAAATTGAGCTTCGCATCCAACTTCTCGACCAATACAAACAACTGTTTTATATCAAGTAATGATTGTTTCATATCTCTTGCTAAATCCTTGTTTGTTAATATTAATGATTTTAATAATGTCACTATTTCTTGATTACCATCACTGCCTGAAGGAAAAAGTTGTTTATTGCACAACCGTTTCGAAGTTGTTTTTAAAGCATATGATGAAGATTGTTTGGATTGGTGTGATTTAACTTTATTAACTGATGTTGATTTCAATCGTGCTGCTGATGTTAATGACTTTGTCAAACCAATTATTGTTTCTGTTGAATCGTCATCATCATCGGTTTCAAAATCATCAGCATCGTCATATGACGATAATGTTTCTTCACTTTGTCGACTTTCTTCATCTCTGGTTACATATTGAATATCACGTAGGGCTTGATAAGCAGAAGTAACATCTAAAGAAACAATACCAGTAAAATTATTATGCTATATAATTCTTACTTTGTTTACATGATGCTTCCTGTGCATTTTTTTTTTGAACAGTCTTATCTGAAATTGGTGGTGTTTCATAAATTTTTGATGCATCTGCAATGAAAGCCAAACAATTTTCATGTATAGAATACAATGTATATCTTACTATCAAAAGACGTCGTAGCTAAAGATCGTTTTGTTGAATCTGTTAAATCTAAAAGTAAACATAAATTATCATTAATTATTTTAAATGCTTGCTGTTAGAACCACTACCATTATCTATTTTTTTCTGAACCTTATTATTTTTCATTGTTGCTGAACGATCAATTTCAATACTTGAATTGTTTGGCGTTTTTAATGTTGAAGATTGACCCAATCCTAGTTGTTCTTTTAATGTATGATTATTCATAACATTTTCACAATCTGATTCTAAATCAGTATTCATTTCTCTGTCTAAACGCTCAGCCGCAGCTTCTACTTCTGCCAATGATCCTATAATATGTGAGAGTTTGGAATAGAAATCTTCACGGACTGTATTACGGTATCTCTTTATCAAACACTCACCCTCAAATAAACAATAACCAACGTAAGCTTTATTTCGATCTTTGATCGTCACTAGGCCATTTTCTGCAATACTATGAAGATTTGATTTTTTTTTAATAATAAACGTATTGTCACATTTAAATAATATCAACACATATGCATTATCATCGTTTTTTGTACGAGACTTTGTAAGATAATGTTTTCCGTATATGTTCGTTGATGCCATTCGAAGAAAACCAGCGTAAAGTAACTGAAAATAAAAATCAAATCTACAATAACAACAAACATACTCTATCGAAATATCAACAAAGTATTAAGTCAAATCATTTATTTAATATTTTATTTAATCATGTTCAGAATCAATTCTTAATTCTGATAAACAACAAACATCTTCAAATTCTACCATTATACATTGATGGTGAACCATTGCTACAGGAATAATGTCATAATCATCCGACAGTTCAAGTAATGGAAATAATTTATCCACTTGTTGACATATTTCTACAGGTAATTCTACGTAATGCGAGAGCTTTTTTCGTGAAAAATGATATTTTTGTATAAGTGCAAAATAATCATTGTGATATTTATAAAATACAATTATATTTGCATAATTGAGCGCGTCATAATCACTACTATTATTAATGTATGATACGATGTAACTACGACATTTATATGGTTTATCATAAAGTACTGTATGGAAAGTTAAAAAGCGTTTCTTATAACGCGTGTAAAATATAATTTGGTTTAAATCTTGTTGATGAGTACGAAGAAGAGTAACTATTATTTTACGATAATGATTCATTTTTTCATTAAAAATATTAATTGCATTAACACCACATGGTGCTGTTACTTCAAATGTTGTAGTTTTGACGATGGTTTCAATATCATACCAATAAGCTATTTGTGTAGCCAAATATTTTGTACCATGCACCTTACTTTTTAAATATCGAATACAAGACTCAAATGTAAATGCCTATGATAAAGAAAAATTATGATTTATCATCTAATGTTCTATTTAACGAATGAATATCTTACTGATGATGTTGATAAACCACCATGTAGTCGTACTTGACCGGGTAAATGGAGATGTGCATGTAATGAAAATAATTCTAATGATTTATCATAAACATCAACTATTGTACGACAATAATAATTAATTAATTTTTCAGCAAAATCTATCTCTTCAAATGATTGTGGTGCATGCAATAATTTAACAAACAAACAGTAAATTGTCCAATGTGATGCATGTAATGTAGGTAGGCAAGCTATACCTAAAAGAAAAGAAAAAAAGACGAAATAATAATTCTTAATTTATGTCAGGAATTCATAAATGAAAGAAAAAGCATGAAATTGATAACATACCAGTAGGTATACCGAGATTCAGGACCAACAATCTGCTGTGTTTAGCTTTCCACGAGTCAACAGCTAAAATTGATTCATTGTACATAACATGTATGTTATGTGGAAAACGTGTCATGGATAACATACTATCCATTTTCATTATATCAGCTTTGTTAATTAATTGGCACCACCTTTTAATTAAAGTCTGTACATGACCTAAACACACGAGGTGCATATAATCTAGCACAACTTGTTGAGGATATGAAATAATTTTTAATAAACATGATAAACCCTTCACACCTTCTACATTTGCAACTCGTTTTTCTGTTGATTGTTTCTCGGCTGATTTAGCCGCTGCAATAAATCCTGAATGGGTACGTAATTCTAAATTATTTTTATCATATGGGTATAGCACAGATGAACCACTCCAAAATCCTATAACGAAAATAAAAATATTGGTCAGTCATAAACCATCGTAAGGAAATAAGTACAAAAAAAAGTAATTATGCAGATACATAGATATATAACAAAAAAGAACAAACACGTTTAATTATGTTACATGATAAGTCTAATTGAATGAAGGATTACATATTGGCGAAATTATAATGGATTATTCAATTACACTTATCTTGTAAGATAATTAATAAAATTTGTTTGTTCTTTTCGTTCTATATCTGTATATATGAATAATTTTTTTTGTTGTGATTATTGCCTGATAATGGTGAGAGTACTCATCAAAAATTTGAAATAAAAAGAAAGTTTTGAATTTTTTCAAAATTCTAATGTATTTCGTAACATTTATTTACTCAATTGTATTGATTAGTGTAAAGCCTCTACATCTTCCATTCATTTTGTCATCTCATAGCCGTCCTTACAAAATAATGTCTCGATCATTACACTCTAAATTCCATAAGAGTCAGTATTAATAAGAAAAACAAACAGACGTTATTCGAGGTTTTAAAATATTAAAATTTCAATGACTCGATATTCAGTCATTGTCTGAGATACCATATACCTTTCGTTAAACAATAATTACATGCAAAATAACCGTTGTAATTCGTAGTTCTTAAGAATAGTGCCTTTGCTGGTAGATCTGACACAAAGAACTGGGTACGTACGACAATATTATATTCGATGTTATTGATATAAAATGATGTACCATGAGTCATAAGTTGTGCAATATCACTTCTAAAATGAATAGAAAACAGTAAGTAATTGCACTTGTAACAGTTGAGCTCGACTTCGTTTATTAATACGAAACAAGTCAACTGTCTATATAACTTACATGGTTCTTTCGAGAAATACATTGACATTTGGTTTTACTTTAGCCGACCATAAAGCTAAAAGCATTATATTAGTTTGATGCTCCCTTATTGGAGGAGGTAATTCAACAATCGAAGCAAAGCAAGGCCATATCGATTGTTTACTTGAACGTACTAAAGGAGCACCGTCTGTGTGAATAATAATTGTAATGGTGTTACATTTTGTATTTGATATTGTTGTTCTATAAAGAGAGGCTGAGGTTACATCAGACGGTGGAAATAAATCATAGCTTTGGGTTAATAAATTTATATTTCGAGTAATAATAGACTTCATTTGACCACGAATATCAAGATTTACTACTTCCACAATCTCGTTTGTTTTTAACGTTCGTTTTGATAAACAACAATTATCATTCATACAAGTTTTGGTGTTAAATCTTGTTTTTTCACATTCATTAAAACATTTTGAACAAAAAAATGTCGTCGATGAAAAATTGGTTTTTCCAAATAATTTCATTATGCATTTCCATGATGTAGGTAATGCATTTTTAATTGGTAGTATAAGTTTTATCAATTTCATTAAATTAATAGTATTTGTTTTATCTAAATTAATTCGAGAAAAAAAATTTATTAACATTTTAACTGATTTAATTGTGGAAAATCGACAGCCATTATATAGCGGTGGTGAATGATCAAAAATAGTATCTTGAAAATCATTTAATTTGTTGGTGTTATCATGTTCATCATCATGGTAATTTTCGTGTGTATTTAAATCATCATCAAGTGCTAAAAGATCATTGGAAGTTATGGAATTTATATTATATACATGTTGATTAACATTATAATCTTCATTATCACTTTCACTTGAAGAATTCAAATAATTTTCTTGTTTTTCTAATTTTTTTAAACGTCTTTGACGTCGATTAACTACACGTCGAGAATAGAATTGTTTCTTATACATATATGAAAAAAAAAATCTAAAGATAATCAAATGAAACGCTAACCGACTGATACACATACATATATATACATATACGCAAATAAACAAAATGGAATGTATAGGCACATTGTTATACCGTCCGCGCACGCATAATAAGTACATTTCATTTACTTTAGACGAAAAGAAAGACGTCCAGGCCTACTATACCCTCGAGAAAGATGAACAAGAAAAGTAAAGAAATAAAAATCGACATTTGTTAGAATGTCGTCTAAAATATATATAACTTAGTTAATCAATAAAAAAAAGTTTTTATCCCTATGTTATGAAGACAATATTTATATATTTTTTTTCGCCTTAACAATAATGTAAATATCAAAAGAACAATTCAAATAAAGTCTTTTCACCTCAAACGATATACTGTCAATATTGTGGTGGTAGCCTTTACTGCCGTTGTAAATATCTACTATTCTAGATAATTTTTCATATAAATTACATTAAAAAAAATAAGTATTTGTAAACAAACTACTGTTCAAATAATCATTTCCTTAAAGATAAATAATCGTTGAAATTTTAAAGAAACAAAATCTTTGTTTTATTTCTCTAATTGTTCTCATTTTTTCCAATGCAGGGACATTGAGACATTGAATGATTCATCGAATGTCAAAAAAAGTAATTATTTTAAATTATCAAAATTTTTTTAATGATTTTTTTCCAACAAGGGGACATCGGGACATTGAACGATTCATGAAAATTTTTAAAAAAAATGATTATTTTTAGGTTATCTAAATTTTTGCAATGATTTTTTTTTCAAGGCGGGGACATAGGGACATTGAATGATTGAAGAAATTTATAGAAACATGTTTATTCTGTATGAACTGAATATTTTCGATTTCTTTGTTTTTGACGTTGCGAACGTTTATAAATCACATAAGTGAATAAAGATCAATAAAAATATCTCCGACCAAAAAAAAAAGAAAGGAATGTGGAAGGATGCCTGTTCTAATGTTTTTTCTCATAAATCTTTTGAATCTTGATGTAACTAGTATAAAATTCAATTTTCATAGAAAAAATCTTTACTGTTTAATTTAAAAAGAAAATCAATTAGTTCAATTAATAATTGATCATTATTTTTGTTTTATTTTTTATGGGTTTTTTATATAAACAAAGTGCGCGTTATGAATTTTATTTACGGCAGTAAATCCTGCATTCGATTATGAATATGTTTAGAATTAATATTTTTTTCAAAAATTATAGTTATCAGAACTGACCCAATAAAATCGTTTGTTAACTGCAGTTAACCATCGGTTTGAATTTTAACCGTTGGTTAACCGCAATTAATCATCGGTTTGAATTTCAACCGTTGGTTAACCGCAGTTAACTGGCGGTTTCAATTAAAACCGGCGGTAACCGGTGGTTTTTCTCAAAACCGTCGGTTACCGTTGGTTTTCACAAAAAAAAGACGACATGGGAACATATCATTTCTTCTCACCTATTTATACATGTGTGTCCCAATGTCAGAAGACAAGAAAGGAAAAAAAAAGAAAAAGAATGCACTTTTTGTCTGATTATTGGGCTCGATATGGCTGGTACCAGTGAATGACGCATATGCACAAACATCGGTACTATTGCTTATTTCTGTTTGTTTACCCTTACTTTATATCAGAACTCTGAAAAAAAAGCCATAAATTAAATTGATGAAATGCATTCAGTTCTACATATCAATAACTATTTTTGCACTCGTAAGCTTTCTTTAACACAGACTGATGCCATTGCTTGCATGAATGGACTAGGCATTGTATCAATCTAGAAGCACAGCTTAGTTTTCGTCAATAAAGTGCCACATTGATATAAATATGCATTAAAAATATTCTTCATTCATATGAAGCGTCAAAGTTGTCATCTCGATTTTTCTTCTTATTATTATTCAAATCATTCACCTTGAATAATAAATCAAGCTGATGCGAGAATACTTATTAGAATTCTGCAAGGAAATAAAAATCAATCGAAATGAAAAGATACTATTTATCTATGTTGAAAACTATACAGTACGATGAATAAGAGTAATAGCTCGACTGATTAGTACCAAATACATTTTGATCGTTTTTCGCATTTTATTCCGAAAAGTAGATATTTGTCTTTGTTTGATAGTCATTTAGAACAACTCCGAAGTAAAGAGTGAATTGCGTTATGCAGTCATTGCTGAAATTATGCATACAATATCGATGCACATACATTGTTAATGATGATGTTGGCCATTGCACAATTATCTTCATCGGTTCTTTTCTATGAAAACTGACGTGAGTGTTGATCAATGGTCAAATGATTTATTCTCATGTTGTTGTGACGATCTGTCTCTGTATTCAGCAGATTTATCAAAATTCATTAGAACCAGGGCTGCCAAATCCAAATTTCAAAAACCAGGAGTTTTTTGCGAAAAATCAGGAGAAAAATCAGAAGATGTTTATTGAAATTAGAAAATGAATTAGTGGCCTTCTCTCAAAGTAAACTTAAGTTTTCGTTCGTCTAATCACTCATTATGTCCTTCTACTAAGTTACTGATGACAAAATTTCCTCTAAGTGATATATATTTTTGAAAAAACATAATTATGTGGAATTTATTTTACTACTCATTTCACAGTGGTTTATCAAAATATACCGACAAAATAGAAAATGAAGTTTAATTAGACATTAATATGTAACTAAACAAAATGGGCATACATGAACAACAATTTATTAACTATATCGTTCATGTCACTTTTGTAACATGACCATGAACGGAGGGGTCACAAGTCCTGAGTATACTCGGGCCTACTCTAGGTTGGACAGCTAAAGGCTTAGGTAGGCTCGTGGATGGAATAAATGAAGGCTTAGATAGCGTCTATTCGTAGATGATGGAATCACACGGCTTGCGCAGACTAAAGCCTATCTTAGGTTCAGATTCCATAGACTATGGTACGCTCAAATAATTGTTTTCTACTACGTCAAATTGATAGGTTTGTGCAGTACATAAAAAATTTGTACAGAGGTCAAGATTTTTTGTCGCTATCGGCAACAAATAGTAACATTTATTGAAACAGACCTAGAAACTGTTTTTGAGAAAACTTTTAGTTTTGTGTGGATAAATGTCAAATCTTGGATCAGCCATGATTTAGAGTGAGATTCTTTCGTTAAAAGTGACGAAGTACCTCATAAAAAACCTGAATCATATCAGCTAGTAGCTGCCAAAGACTTTCATCATTTTTAGCGACTAAGTTTACATTACCCGATCATTAGCGTTATGAGAGCAACTTTTCTCGATTATTCTTTCTGTTCTCAGAAAAAATTTGTTGTTCTCGCCCGTATATTCTCTTTCTCGGAAAAAAATTGTCATTCTTTTTGTTACACTCTCTCTGAATAAAATTGTTATTCTCATTCTTGCACTCTCGTTCTCGGAAAAAAAATTTATTTCCACTTCCGTAAGCAGAAGCGTAAACCAGTCCGTAGATTGGCGGTGTGTAAGTCTTATTTAATTTTTTTTCTTTCTCAAACGACTGAGCATATTCAACTTTTTTGTCTGTCGGCGAAGGCGAGTGAATTTGTTGGACGATTTTTTTAAGATTTTCTTATTTCTGAGAAATTATCGGGTGGAAAAAGAGAAAAAAATGGTAGAGAACAGACTGATAAAAAAACTGAACAGAAACATCGTTGAAAAGTGATCTCAGGCGTCGAAAAATCTTCAAAACTGCTAATTTTTTCGTCCCACCGACAGCGGTGACTCAGCTCGTCGGTTTACACTTCTAATCGTAAGACTTCCGAAATTCATATTCCTGTTTTAATTTTAGATTTTAAGCTAACCGTGATACGACTTCAAACTAAAAATATTATTATGATTGAAGCTACAGTAGGTTAATTGCGTAAAAATAAAAAACTGTTACATACATGTATCTGAATGGCTCACTCTCAAAAGAGATACAATTTTTGTCTAATATGAA
>CAJNOL010002972.1:0-28554 GCA_905250125.1 Rotaria sordida | reverse complement strand
TTTTTTTTTCAAAAAAAAACAGAGAAACAATTATTTGTCGGTATAAAATATATAATTTTATCGAAATTCTCTCATATATTAGATAATATTGATTAAAATTCAAATAAAATAAAATCTTTAAATTAAAATTGAAAATAAAGAAATTTTTTTTCGTGATAAATAGAAAAAAATGTTTCTGGAAATAATTGATTTTCTTATTAAAAGAGAATATATTCATCGGATTATCATTCGAAATAAAATACTAGACTCTCTGCAATTCATTTAACATAAACCTATTTAATAATCTTTATATATCTATCGATTTAAATTCTAGATGATTTGTTTCTATATAATCGACCTGATCGAAATCGTTATCCAACAATCTCACTTTTATTATTTAATCAATAATAAACACTTATTTATTTCGAGTATTATTTTATCATTCGTTAACATTTTTCGTTTTATGTCGATTTCAATGAAGTTTTATTCTTGTTTTTTCTATATTATGAATCATATTTCGAGATCTAATCGCCTATTTATTCAATATTATTTTAATAATTGTTTATTGATATCGAGATAAATAATATCTGAGAGTTTAATCTAGATTTATTCGTCTAGAATATATTCTAACATATATTAGGTAAGGATAATCGCGGTTGAACTATTCTATTCTATCGAAATCGTGTTGTTATGATAAGAGAGAATAGAATAAAATAATATATATTTATATATTATTCGAACTGATTTGGTCAGATTTATTTAATAAGTAAGTTACTCTCTATTTGTTCTAGATATAATATAAGGATAGAAGATAGATGATAAATGTCTATAAATTTGATAAATATATATAAAAGATAATCTAGTTCTATAAGTATTTCTATTATTTCAATGTTATATATAAAATAAATTCAAAGTTTATCTTCTATCAAAGATAAATAAAAACGTTTCTTCTATTTCTATTGATGATGATTATTTATTTAATAAATAAATATGATTTAAGAGTGAATAAGTGAAGATAAACTCTCTTATATTGAATATATATTAACTTGTTCAATGAAAAAAATCATTTTCTATCTATAACATTTTCAAAAAAGTTAATTTATATTCTCTCGAAATAATTTCTTTTGATTGATTAATAATGAAATTGTAAAGGTTGAATAGAAATAAATATTATTTTGTTAAAAGTTAATTATTATCTTCAATATCAAGACATAAATAATCAATCGATTATCTTATATATATATGAGTGAATCGTATTTTTGTTGTAGAATTAAGGGAAAAAAATGAAAGTGTGTTTAGAGAAAATTTAGGTTGTGGATCTTATTCACCATTGTTTGTTGAGTATGTGGCAAAAATTTGCCAACTAGCACGTGTCAAGAGGCCAAGATACCTCTATATCAATGTCCGTGAAATATTAGATTGGCACATAAGTTCTACAAGTTTTGTTTAATGTTTTAGGCAGCTTTCAGGCTTTATATCTGACGATTGGAAAACGATAGAGATCTGAAATTTTGGACCTTCAATCACCTTCTAACAGCAAGATATAAAGCTTGAAAGCCACCTACAATACGAAAAAACCATACAGAACTTGCGCACCAATCTAATGCTTCCAAAAGTAGCAACTTTAGGGAATTCTTGTGGTTTTATTCTATCGCAGCCCTCTTCTCTACTCTACGTGGATACGCACATCTCTGGAAGCGTATAGTTGAGTCGAGCGGGGTCGAAAACCAGACAAGAAGTGTTTCTCTACATTTTGTCGTATAATGCAACATTTTTTAGGAAGACAATATTGAATTACCCTGAAATTTTTCTTAGTTGTATAACTTTTTATGCTCTCTCTATTGTGTAAGTTTCAACAAGATCGACTGAGTCTATCGGGAGATAAAGCGAAACTAAGTTTCAAAATGTTTCTCTACAAAGTGAGTCAAAAAGCAATTTTTGAAAAAGTTTCCTTGGTTTTCTATAAAATAATAATAAGAAGACTCAAACTTTTTTCAATCATCTGGTTACTTGAAACAAGCTCTCTCTTTTGCAGGACGCGCTAGGTCTTTAGGTTTAGCCGTTTGTCTGCTGGAAAAGGTTTTGTGTTTCTCTACACTAAAAAGATAAAGTGTCTGTAAAAGGATTTTTGTCATAGACGGACAAGGGAAAGATAAGCATGGCATTCACAAGTGATATATTTGAGTAGGCCGTCAGACGCTGAACAGAATGTGCTATTTACTTTTTCTTATTTGTTTTTTTGTTCCTCAAAAACTTTAATTTTTGTACGATGACTCGTTAAAAATCATAGATTTTCTTGCCTTCAGCCTCTCTGCCTCAACGAGCTGGTAAGCTATCGGGCTGAAATTTTCTGTGGTAGTGGGACACATATTAAGGAAGCGAACAAAAAAAGAGACTTTAAGATTGAGCTTTAGAAAACGGATTGCCAGAAGAAATACGTCAAAAACATGATTGTACAACAAAAATACGATTCACTCATATACAATTCCGTAGAGCTTTCAACGGGCTATGAGCTCAACACTTCAATGATACCATGGCCGACAGTAATCAAGTACTGATCATGCTTAGTCGTTCATCACTAATTTGACTCCAGTTTTTTAAAAAGCTTGCGAAAATCAAGATTTAGCATATATTATTATTCGACGTGCATCTCCTTTCTCTACAACGTGCTATAATTGGTTTCTTAATTCTGAATGGATTACCTTATTCGTTAGAATCATCTTGAAAGAAAAACTTCAAATTTTCCTGTTTATCTCTTGGACTATTTAGGCCGATCGAGCTGAAATTTTTTTTGTGATCACTTTTGTCAAATTGGAGTATTTTTCTTTTCTCACAGCATTATACTAATGATTTGTAGCTAAATTCCGTAAAATTTGTCCTAAAAAGATGACACATGTGTTTGACTGAGTTCTTACTATTTTAGTTTATCTAATCTGAAAAAACAATACTTTTCGATGGCCAAAATATATGCGTGTGGTCTACTAAGTCTGAGCTGTTACAAAACAATTCAGTTATAAAAACTGAAGTTTAGATTTTTACAGCTGGGCACTTCAAGTTATTTTGAGTCCTTGCGTTCTCTAAATCTTATGGAAGAAAGCAACTGGGAGTTCTGATTTTATGACAAATTTTGCTCTACTAGTCGAGATTTATTTACATCGAAAAATTTTCAGATTATTTGATCTATTCTGAGAAAATTATGCAAACGAAGGAGATGCTCAAGAATACTGGAGTATTCATATGATCTCACTTTTCAACTTAGCTCATTTGTTAGTGTTTACCTTTTGGTTCATCAATGCCCTCATCTTTATTTGTTGCAACATCAGTTCGGTTCGCATCCGAATTTGCTGCTTGTTGATTATTTTGAGCCTGTTAGTTATCTTGGCCCTGTTGGTTATTTTGTGAGAGTTGTTGTGAGCTCATACTTTAATTAAACCTTAGAAAAGTTTCAGCTTGATATGTGAGATGTCGAAAAAGTTCAACCACTTACGAGAACAATGAGTTGAATATCTTTTTATTAAAATAACCTTTTCTTATTATATCCTGTACTTGTTTTTTTTGTAAATGAAGAGCAGAATTGAATGTGAGAAAAATATGCTCCTATAGAAGAAAGGCATACATAACTGCATGCATGCCTCCCTATTTTATCATCCCCTTAATTCCTATGTCGTTTATCTGTTATAAAGAATAGTTTAAATAATTTTCATTGTTCTTTTAGTTGCAATCGAAAAGCAAGAATAAACAATTATCATCCCGTCGAATACGAGCGGAGGAGCAAAATCGACGTGGTAATCATAAATAGTTGATAAAAACATGCCACAGCGTTTATGAAAGAATGCTGAAACATCCAACCGTAAGAGTAGAGAAACGCAATAACTAGAAAAATGAGTGGAAATTAATTGTGACATATCATCAATGATTGAATATAAAATTGACATAAAAAATGCTAGTCGAAATGAAAATGGATAGTTCCCATTGAAGAAGTTAACTTACAAGCTCGAAAATCTTCTCAAACAATGTGAAAACTATTTAAAGAAAACAGAAGGCAATTGAAACAATTGTCGTTACTTTTTAAATTAATATCGTTTGCATTTCTCTTTTTTGTTATTGATATTTTTATTATTATTACATAAACTAATATCTAATTTGTTATCATTATTAAAATGATCAATAGTTTCTGGCTATATCAACATAGGAATAGCAGTAGATTAAATATATTTACTGATAAAATGTGAATATTTATATTCAATTAACGTACGAATTCTATTGGCATCCTTTATTAGTAACAGGAATATTTGACTATTTTTCGTTATTGATATCAGCAATAATAAGTAAAGATGGACAAGGTCCATAACTTATTGAATATGTTGTTTCAATTATAAATATTCCATTATTATATAAAAAAAATACACGTATATTATCATAACTTTCTTTGTTTTTTATTAATCCGAATAATTATATTATTATCGAGTCAAACTTATAGAAATCTTGCATTTTGTTCAAAAAACTATTGGGACTATAAGAAAAAAATTGTGAGTTTCGGAAAGAAAATTGACACTGAAACTAAACAAGGAGATATTCCAGATATCTTATTTAAAAGAAGCAAAAGAAATGTTTGTTAAAGTTTGAAATTAATTAATAGCAGAAATATTTTTTTTTTATATTTAAAGTAGATATTCAAAAATGGCTGGACCTAGTTTTTTTTCTTATTATGAAATTACAATTTGTTTACAATTGTTTTTTTTTTCAAGCTACAACTCATAATAATGAAAAGTAATAAAAATTAAAGGAAAAATATATTCGGTAGTTATTAAATTGAAGTAATGCTGTTGTTTTTCACGTCGTTTCATTTATTAATAATATGTCTCTTAAATTATGTTGTTCAGTAAAAATATATACTCAACCAAAAAAGTGAATGATAATCGTATTGAGACAAAAAACGTTTGAAATAATTTAAACGAAATCAATACCGTTAATAGAAATATTTAACAACTATTAAATATTTCTCTATGAACAATAATTATTTTATTCTTATAGAAAGATAAATTCTTACTGGATTATCATTGCCTCGAAATGCCAATGTTGACTGTGAGCCACCCATTGTTATCGTCACATGTCTTTACCTAACAGCATTACTGACCTTAAGAAGCAGTCGTCAGATAACCGTGGTGAAAGAAAGGGTAAAAGTGACGTTCTTATATTAGTTTCAGTTTCATTCGATTTCCCTTGGATATTTAAAATATTTTTCCAGAAGAGAAATGCAAAATCTTATGAGTATTAGAAAGGTCAAGCTTTCTATTATGCTCCTTTTAACACTGAATTTGTTGAAGAATATAACTATCACGTACTTCGATGGATCCAGAAATACTTATATTGATTCTTGTTCTATGTTAAAATATGATCAGTTCATACCAGAGTTGTAATCAGCAGAGTTTTTTCCTTACTGCCACTGGCAATAGTAAGGATGATCAGACCTGACTGAATCGGTCGATATACCGGCATAAGTTATTCTTCCTTTTTCTAACCATATAAGAGTCAAATTATATTCTTAATTGTGGTGTGGGCGTTCCTCTTCTCATTGACCCACACCTCACACCCTTAATGGAGTTTACAAACTATAGAAAGGGTGTGGATTTTGGCTTAGAGAACATTGATAATCACACAAACACTTCATCATAATCAACCGCAGCCTATCCCAATATCTGGAATTCGACGTGCATGACCCGTGAAGTTAAAGTCAGTTTCGAAAATAAGTTTTCCTAAATATATTTTTCAACTTCATTGGTTAGGTTTTGCAATAGTTTTTCTTTAGAAAAATGCATAATGCTCATAAATACATTTGGGAATTGTGAAAATCAATACTTAAGTTTATGAATGAACAATAATAATAATCATCATTGCGAAGACCGAATGTTGCCAAAAATTGTTTGTTAAACAAAAAGAGATTATACATTCGTTTAACCAGATAATTAACCGATTAAAATGGAATGAAACAATTTTTACTATCTAGTCGAAATGCATCGAATAGAGATTTTTAAAATCTAGGTAAACCCGAATTATATTCAAAACAGAATTGTTTCAGACAAATCGAATCGAATGAAAGAGTTCAGGAAATGAAACGAATCGCATCTGAGTGCACATTTTGTCATTCTTTTCGCACTGACGCCCACACCTACTCATATTGAATACAAGGATATGCTGTTGTTTTACTTAATTAAGATTTAATAATAGTTAGTGAAACAAAAGAAAAGTAATAGATTATCTTATTCACTATTATCATTATATTTGTTGAATAATGCAATAGATTTCTACTCTTTTTAAAGTCTTCATTGGTACAAGGTGCTGCTAATCATCAAGTGAGAAAAATAAAAAACAGGAGAAATCAACAGAAAAGTAAAAAAAATGAGGAGCCTCTTGCTCAGATCTGGAGATTTGGCATACCTGGCTTAGAGTAAGCATCAAAACCTGTTAAACAAACACTAGCATTGAGAATGATAACCGAAATTTTAGTTTCACATGTTGTTGAGAGGTTTAATCGTGATAATAGTATGAAAATATAAAATTATCAAAGTTGTCAATAGCAATCAATGTTACATGTAAGATTTTATGAATCAGGCATCGATCTGTCATTTTTAATAAAAAATCTCATTTAATATAATATATAGAATATGACAAACAATTTTATTATTCAACCTATAAAACTAGAAACATAGGCAAACTCTAGTTATATAGATCAAATTTTGATTAATACAATATTAATATGCAACTTTCATCTTTGAGACTCATCAAGAACTGTCCTAAAGAAACTTTTTTCAAGAAGTAGACTTATAAAACTCATAATGAAAGTAAAAAAATGCATTGCTTTCATGAAATAGTGCAAGCATCGAACATTTTTCCTGGTGAGCGGATGTGAGCGTAAGTAACTGTTGGCGTACATGAACACACCCAAATCAATATGAGAATACTCACACGTAAAACAGTTTATTCTCTCCTTTTACATCAATATTCATAATGCATAGTGTAGATTCAGTCTAGCACAACCGAAAATTAATACAAAAAAAAAAAGGAATTTTCAAAATTAAAAGAAAGAAGATAGAATATAAATTATTTTGATTTATTCAAGAAAAATAAGTGAACGATTCTTGACTATAGTTATAAAGAATTCGTTTTCTTGATTAACTCAGATATCTAAATGATACTTTCAAACATAATAACTGTGAGAAATGAATACGTCAGTTAAAACAGTAAGTTGATCATCCATAAACTTTTCTTGCTGTTTGCACCATAAATCTTCATGAATGTGACAAAAATTTGATAAACATCCTTTTATTGATTTCTAAATACAAAATAATTTTCTATTAACATATGGTAACGATTAAAAACTTATCCTCACTTGTATTACTTGCAAATCATGTGAATGTTCACAAAGAAGCATTAAAATATCTGGTGTATATATATTGGAACATCATACGAACTCGAGAGAACAATGGCACAAAGACCGAACACTCCTAACATGATATATCATTATATATTTGTTTGAAAACTGTCACTTTACATCGAATTTGAAAGATTCATTGTAAAAATTTAACAATATGTCGACTGTCAGATTAGAAAGTTATAATATCGATCTTTTTATTCTATTGCAATTTGGAAGAATTCAAAAAAAAATAAAAATAAAACCAATCACAAAGATTGTTATGTAATATTTCAACGTAAATTTTATAATGTGTCTTTGGAAAATATATCGTTTATTCTTGATTGTTATTTATTTGATCTTATTCAAATAAACTTGAAAATAAAGTAAGACTGTTCTATGGCAAAATATTAGTTCGAATACAGGGAATTAACGGTTGATCTTAACTGACTAAACTGATGCAACAATAGACAATAAAATTACAACGAAATGAAAATGTGCCCAAACATCGAAAGTCGAAAAAAACATCGAAAAACACTTTGAATTTCGTATAACATCCGAACATACTTAGAAAGTGATTTGAAAAACCCTCAAAACTTTGCCAATTTTCTAACTGATTCAAATGACTTTTATTTTGAATTCTATCCGATTCTTCAAGTTTTATTGATTTCTAGTGTTTTCTAATCAAACAGTGAAAATTTAGGTGAAACAGACCTATCGTATTTGAAACAGTGTTATGTCCTATGTAAACATTGAATACGAATCAAAGATCGATGTTTAATCGGAATATTCGAATTCAAGGATTTCCAATTCAAATATCTTTCAGTTGCATTATGTAAGTACGCTTTTTACCAATACACCATATATATTAACCACCATGTCTTTTGATAATATTCTTTCTCGATCCCATGGTATTGTTATTAGCTGTCGTACGATAATTGATCTTACTCATTATACGAAAAAATAAAAATTTCCTTTTCAGAAGAGAATATAAACATATTATCTTACCAGATCTTCATCAGTCACTGTAATATAATCATATTGATAGAGATTTGATAAAGTCTTCGATGCAATGATTCGTACTTCTAGTTGTTCATCAAATAGAAATTTGAATATAAGATTATGTATTCGATTAGCATAAGGACGAGCATTAAAAAAATTAAAATAAATGTGGAAACTTCGGATTTAAATCCGAGAGTTATGTGTACTGAAGAAAAGTCGATCAGACAGATCAGTCATCCGACGAATGTCTCAACATCAAAATTATCCTGGTAAACCTTGCCTATAAATACTTGATTTCTATTGGCTACTGCTCAACCAATAGGATTTCTGGGTGAATACAGAGAAGATTTCAACTCTTCACTTTGGTTTACCCTAAGAAACTTGTTTTTCCTATAACTTGATTTCTATTGGTTACTGCTCAACCAATGAGATTTCGAGGCGAATGGAACACAGATTCGAGTTCTCCACCCTAGAAAAGCTCGAACTATCATCTCTGTGATTGGAACGATAGAGCTCTAATTGTAGATCACCTAGAGCGTGGACAAAAACAGAACCGAATTCCGCTTAATTCTCCTTGCAATAGGTAAATTAGCTTTCTTGTTTCCTTATGTTTTATATACCATTTTGTAGCTCTTGAAATTCTCTATCGAATGGTATATAATAGTTGGGGTTTTATTTGACTATGATAGGAAAAGTTTTTTTACGAAAGTGGAGATAGGTCGATCTTCTCATAGGGAAAAATGACTATTTTTGCAATAACTCAGCAATGGCCCGGCCAATCCTTCTCATCTTCTTCTCTCGACCGAGATATTGTTGAGACTAAACTGTGTTGAAAATTTCATCGCGGTCGGACTCTCCTTTCAAAAGTTATCGTGTAAACGGCCGGTCGGGCACACTGACCGATTCTAGAGTCTATGAACTTTTTGAGTACACAAATAGAAGATGAGAATAAAACGATGATAGAAGAAAATGAAGCAGTGACCTAGTTTATTGAATCAAGCTGATCAGATTGCCATTGAACAATACAACAACGAATCATCCGAAGACACACTATCAATTGTAAGTAAAAGCAGAATTAAATCATTTGTTACTTTATATATTGATTATTTGTTATTTGTTATTTTTCTTTATCGCATGATAATCGTTGCAGTACTTACCTACTTACAGAGTAGGAAAAACAATTATTTCTTCCTTGTTTCGGTCGAATAGGCGAGAGAGACACATCTATTTCGGAACGATTGTATTCTTCTTAATAAAAAAAATTTCTTTAGAAGACGTTTGTCTCACAAACATTCTATGGAAGGAACATTTGTTGTATCTCATGGGACAGGGTGAGATAGAATTAGCTCTTTCCACGCGGAGCCCTGATATACACTTTTATATGTAGCGTGTATATATAGATTATCTTAGCACGTCTAACGCTACAGCAGACTAGGGATGGAGAATCTATCTGCGTGCGCGAATGTTCCTTCGGGGAAATCTTTCGAAAAAAAGTGGATGCCTCATAGTCCATGTCACGCTTTTATTTTCTATCTTTGAGGAATTTAACATTTGTTCAAATTCTCGTTCGAATCTCATTGAGTAGAGAATTTAATTCTTTACAAAACTACCAATTTGTTTTTTCGAGATATTTTCCATGCAGGTATAACCTTTATGAGAGGAAAACCTCTTGAATTGTGAAACCGTGAATTCCTATTTTTCTATGGATAAAAGACGATTTATGTGAGCGTGTGCGTATCAAAGTCGATGCTCGACGCTGAGTATTGTACACTAAAAGATAGAGAATTTTTCCTCTACATACTCATAGTCTTAACATGATTCTGAGTATTTTGTTCGTAAGGAAAAAAAATTGCGAACTAACATCTGAAGGTGTTTTGGAGGTGCATGATAAAAAATTATTTTATCACGAGTCAGACCTATCCTATAACGTGCTGATTCTCGTACTATCTGGTGCACAATTAAATTCTGCAAAAAATGATGCATGTATTCATTTAAACAGTTGAAGGGTGTGGGTGTGGTGGTGGATGAAAACAAGGCTCACACCCACACCCTCAATTAGACATATCGCTAGTTAGTAAAGCATTACAATCATTATTTCATTTTTTTTATTGTTAAAACATTTCTTACACATCGTTGTACAGAGACGAAATGACGTTTAGATGAGCAATAAACTGGAGTTCCTATGCTCTGTTGTATATATAACAATTTTTTTTTTCTTCAATCTTTTTCAAAGCATTATGAATGACATGGAAATGGTATATGTTATTCAGTTATCATAAATTATTCTTTCTCGAATGCTTCTCGAACTGTAGAAAGATCTGCTCTTATCCTTACTCTATCAAGAAACGTTTGAGGAATAATGTTCGAGTTGTTGATCATATTTGTTAATAAATAGTAAAATTGTTTTGAATGACAGAAGTTGTTCAGATCATTGAGAATAGTTATATATCGACAATTCGAGGAAGACCTTATCATTATCTGACTAGTTTCATAAAAAAAACCTCGACTAAAAGAACGCTTTCAATCAGTGAATCTTTTTCGTTAAATAGAACTCCTTCGTTATTATGTTTTGCCTTGCATGACGTGAACGTGTTGCTAATTCATTTTTTTTTTTGCATGAATACTTCATAAATAAGTAGGATATTTTTCTTCATCTGATAGAATAGTAGAATTTTGTGTTTTTGTTCAACTGTACTAATCAATTATGTTTTCTATGACCGAATGAACAAAATCTATTGCTTGATCATAATGCTCATCTAAACTATATTATAGGATATTTGTTGAATTAAGTTTGCTTGACGATATAATTCATAGGAATTTTATGATTAGGATGTTAAATAGAACAAATTATAGAATTATTCATTCTACTAACAAAATCAAACATATATTTATAAAATCTCTTAAGTTAGTTGAGTCACCCACTAATTCATATATTTTCATTCGACTTGTTCGAACGTAAGTCTATGACGGTTTTTTCTTTTCAATTATCTTGAAAAATTTGAGAGCTAGAAAGTTCGTTGAAGCGTTATGGAACGTAGCTTATCATATTCTATTTATGCTATAACGAATGTTTTTTTTTTGGCTGAACTCTTCGACTTTCAGGGAAGGTTTTATCATGGTGTAACGGTGTTACATAAAAAGAGCCTTTTTCTTCAGAGTCGTTAATAAGACAATAATTTGTTGTGAAAGGATTTCTTCAAATGAAAATTTTAAGCGGTAAAAAAATATATTCTCGAAACTATTTTTGCTCTGATAAAAATTGTAAAAAAAACTAGTGCATGTTACCTTGTTATACTCGTTTATTGTGGATAAATTTTGAGCGAGTTAACATGTTTCAAAATACGTTATATTGAGAATATCTAATCGTTCTACACAATAATCAACGTTCCTATATAAAAAGATAAACTCATTAAGATATCAGTTTGTACGTTTCTTGAAATTTATTCTATATTGAATAATGTTAATCTATTAGTTAAATATTATTTTCATTGGAACTCTTAATCAAATGAGAAAAAATGAAAAGTGTATTTTCTTGCTTGATCATTATATTGAATATACATATTTATCATTATTGAATCAATTTAATTGATTTACAAAACGGAGCAATTCATTCATCTCATCATCATCTGTAAAAAAAAAAGATTTTTGAAATAAATTCTATTATCTATATAATTAACAAACTAATTGAGACGAGATATTATATATGAAAAATATATCGTGCTCAAGGAATTCTTGTTCTTCTATATGACGCATTGTTTTTTATCATAATTGATTGATAAGATATTTCAATATAATCGAGTTAGTCAACTTTCGACAGATATTATTTAGTGCAGCAACGAATATTTTCATCAGACAGAAAGAATTAATCAATGAGACCATTTCGAATTTCTATAATTATAAATATAATTGAAAATTAATTCTCAAATCACTTCTCGGAAGATGTCGATGGACTTAACATCCATATCCACATCACATTCCACTTTTAATACTAATGCTACTATTTCACTTCTAATCATCTTATTCTCACCAGTCACATCGACTTATTTTATTTCGAATGAATAAACGATGTTTGATAAATAGTGAGGTTAGACAAAAATTAGCTTATATTTAAACAAAGTCTGATCTACCTATAAAACAATATATCCATATGATCTTCGAATAGTTAAAATGACATTTAAAATAGGATATAATCATATGAGATTATTTATTTAAATAATAGTTTTATTAACATAAGAACTGTCCCAATCAGAATCTCGAAATCAACCAGTATGTTTTCAGTGATAAAAAAGAAAACATCTTATTTAACAATAATGTATCTGTTTTCGTTTATCATTTATCACTTTCTCAAGTCTACCAGGCTTCTTCAAAGAATACTCGTTGATTTCGAGATTCTGATTGAGACGTTTCTTACGTTAATATGACTATTATTCAAATAAATGATCTCATACGATTATATCCGATTTAAAATATCGTCTTAAGTAGTCGAACCTGATATACATAGATATAGTTTTGGTAGAGGTCACTTTTTGTTTACATATAAACTTATTTTTATCGAGGTCCACAACTTATGAAATACTGATTATGCATGAAGAAAGAAATATTTTTCCTAAGTAGAGTTTGCCTAGGAAATGGTCAAACTTGTCATATTCTAATAAATGTCAAGATTTTCAAGTAAAGTATTCCGAATAAAGTTCCAAATGTTAAAGGAAAAGATAATATGTTTGTTATTAAAATAAAACATACGTTTTTTTTTCTATGTATCTATCTATAATAAGAGCCTATAATTATGTAATATTCTCTAAAAAAAAATAGCCTTTTCATATAATCAAGTTAAAAGTTTGCAGTAGAGATAAGAATTAGATAAGATTCGTTTTTATCTAATAACTATGTAACGAATATATAATGGCGCGATTCATATTAAACACTCTCATAGGTATTGTTTATTGGAATCATTTTATTAATAGAATATTTTCAGAAAAAAAACTAAGAAATATCGAGATAGATAATTATGCAAGATGAATATTGAATGTTTGACCTATAGATTTTGCCAACTAGTTTATTTTTCATCGGTTTTTGTTAAACTAAATGATTGATATCATTTGTCTATGAGATGATTGATGCAGAGAAAATTAATTATCTAATAGATAAACATGCTTTTATTCTAATATAATGATAAAAGGTTATTTTGGACAATTGATTTATAAATAATATTGATCAGAGACTAGACATATGCAAAATGGTCAAGGTCACGCGTGATCGTGACTGAAAACGCTTGGTCGCGCAGTTCTTTGTATATATTAAAATCCAATATCACAAGAGTCAAACTGATTCTTATAAGCCGATCTTGTTCTATGAAAAAAACCTAATTGCGGTAATGATTAATAGACTTCGAATGAATCATTGCGATGGACGAATATCATAGAAATCGACACGAATTATGAAAAAAGTCACTATATCCTGTAGAAAAACTCGGAAAAATCATGGAAATATTGAAAGCAGTCTTCTAGTCCGAAGTTTTCCGATGATTTTCGATTAGTTGTTGCTTGACAGCGCAGAAAAGCAGATCGGAATCTTTCGAAAGAGTCCAAAAAATTTTCAGTTCAAATACTTCTCCCAGCTTCAAAAATTTTCTGTGTTTCCCTGCGAGAAACTCTCAGTAATTTTCATCGTGAATCTTTATCTCCTGATAATGGATGGGTCTGTATTATAAATTAGAGAAATTGGACATATTCGGTATAACGGAAATTATTTAATAATAATGGTCGTGGAGTGATAAGATGTAGTGCCAAACGTTCGGGCAGCACCGAAATGTAATAATTTATTTATTAATAAATAATAATAAAACAAATACACACTACACTTATTCGTACCAAGGGGGAAAGTGCTGGCACCGAGCACCCTGGCACCTCAGCACCTGCTCAGCACCACGGCACCTTTTCAGCACCTCAGCACCTGCTCAGCGCCTCAGCACTTTTGCTAGTGAAGGGACTGAGGGCTCATACATATAGTTTAAAGGTTAAAGATCAAAGGTGAAAGGTGAAAGGTTAAGGTGCTGACCTTTAACCTTTGAACTATATGAATGAGCACCTCAGCACCTTTTCAGTACCTTCAGTTAGGGGTGAGAGGTTACTGTTATTTGGTTGTTATTAATAACAATAACTTTTTTTGTGATTTGTTATTAATAACAAAAAAATAGCAAATAACTTTATTTCTGAAGCACCTCTAACTATGGGTGGAAAGTTACCGTTACGTTACCAGTTGCCCTGGAATAGAGGTAACAGTCAGGTAAGTGTCTCCTGTCAACAACTCCGTAGCCTTGGGTCATCAAGTTCTACTATTCGATGCATCCTTGGGTCCTCAAGTTCTATTATTCAGAGGTACGCTTAGGTCGTCGAGTCTTACTATTGAGGGTTATCCTTAAATCCTCAAGTCCTACTATTGAGGGCATCCTCGGATTCTCAAGTCCTACTATTCAAGGGTACCCTTTGGCCCTCAAGTCCTACTATCGATTACCAGTAGGTCCTCAAATCTTACCATTTGCGGGTATCCTTGGGTCTTCAAGTCCTACTATTCGAGGGTACCCTTTGGCCCTCAAGTCCTACTGTTGAGGTTACCCTTAGGTTCTCAAGTCCTACTATTGGGAGTGCCTTCGGACCCTCAAATCCTACCATTCGAGGATAGCCTTGGGTCCTCCAGTTCTATTGTTGAGGGGTACGCTTAGGTCCTCAAGTCCTACTATTCGAGGATACTTTTGGGTCCTCCAGCTCTACTGTTGAGGGTACCTTAGGTCCTGAAGTGTTACTATTGGGGCACCCTTATGCCCTCAAATGCGACAATTTGGGGGTACCCTTGAGTCCTGAAGTCCTCCTATTGGGGGTCCCCTTAGGTCCTTAAGCCCTACTATTGGGGATACCATTAGGTCCTTAAGTTCTACTATTCGGTGTTACTCTTAGATCCTGAAGTCCTACTGTTGGGGGAATCCTTGGGTCCTCATATCCAACTATTGAGAGTACCCTTGGGTTCTCAAGTACTACTAGAAAGAGATAGCATTACACGCTGAACGCCCACTATAGGAAATAGGGTAGATAGTGGATGTCAGTGTGGGTGCAGGGATATGGCAGTGGGTATATGGGTGTGGATGTAGGTTTTACCGGTTAGTGTGGGTCTGGTTGTTAGCTTTTTTACTGCGATACCCACAGAAACATCCAGCTGCTGCAGTCACAGCCAGGCTTATGTTAAGCAATCGGCTGTCTGAGCCAAACTGATTAGCAAAATTATGGTAATCGTAATTAAGGAATAGTGTTGCGTAGCAATCAGTTTCGTAATACAACTGCCCCTACCGTGAAAAATAAAGATGTAGAACTTTTCTTACGCGCAATCACCTATAGGCTAACCTAGCAGTAAGTTCTCATGGACGTTTTCCAGCCCAAAGGAAGGCCATCCAATAACACTGCTCTCAATCCGGAAGCCTTGAAAAATGTACGGCTACTTCATCCGGCAGCACCTTCCTAAATCCGAGTTCTTCTATAGCATAGCACTTCAAAAAGTTTGGAAACGTAGAATGAAACAGGATTAAAGACTGCTGAAACTTTATACGATAGCCCACGGGTATCTTTCTGTAATCCGATGGATTCCCTTTCATCATTACCGATACCCACCCGCCGTCCCGGCACCGTCCATTAATATAGCCGTTCCAGGCTTCCATGTAGGCCATGGGTTGCAGAGATAGCACTGAAAAAAGCAGTATATTTATCGAGGAACAAAAAAACATACCGGCCTTACCAGCGAATAAATACGCCGTCACCAACAACCAACTAATAGTTACAGCAATGTCAGACATCTGCTGCCCAAAAGAAAAGGACTACAGAACTGAAAGATGCCCTCTGTGAAAGCATTTGACGATTGAAGGGTACCCCAATAGAAGGACTTCAGGACCTAAGGGCATCCCCAGTAGTGGGACTTGAGGACCCAAGGGTAGCCCCAACAGAAGAACTTCAGGATCCAAGGGTATCCACAATAGCAGGACTCTAGAACCTAAGGGTACCTCCCAATAGTAGGACTTGAGGACCTCGTAATAGTAGTACTTGAGGATAGAAGGGCACCTTCAACAGTAGGACTTCAGGATCTAAGGGTACCCTCCAATAGTAGGACTTGAGGAACCAAGGGTACCTCGAAATAATAGGACTTGAGAACCCAAGGCTACGGGTTTAGTGACGAGAGGCATATACCTGATTGTTACCCCTATTCGCATGTAACTAGTAACGCAAAGGTAACTTTCCACCCATAGTTGGAGGTTCTTCAGAAAAAAAAGTTATTTGTTATTTTTTTGTTATTTATAACAAATAACAAAAAAAGTTATTGTTTTTAATAACAATAACAATAAATTCACACCCCTATCTTCAGCACCTTTTCAACACCTTCTTAGCACTTCAGCACCTTTGCAGCACCTCAGCACCTTCTCAGCACTTCAGCACCTCAGCACCTGTTCAGCACTTTCCAGTGTGTTTCGGTGCTGGGTGCCAGCACTTACCCCCTTGATTCGTACTAACACGACGTCAGTGCACCTATCGCTCGAGCAGACTGTATTCCGTCTTCGAGTCGACTTGATTGCGCCTAGGCCACGTTCTACTCTACGAGCAATTCACTCGTACACTCTCACACACAGAACAGCACTGCAGAGACTGACTGATTCTCTGACTGATTCCCCCTGTATAACTTTTACACACCTATATATATACCATCCAAACAGTGTGTAATGTGAAGGAGGTTGTATCCTTCGTTCTGCACTATACTGAACGAGTATATTCTCGATTGTTCTCTTCTCTTCTCTCCTTGTCAATGATATGTCCTCGCATCTGTTTGATGCGGTAGTCCTTGGGAATGAAAAGAGAACAATGAGTATATAAGCAGTGAATAGCGCAACGATTACAAAGGTATTGAAAGAGCATTGAACACTATGAACAGTATTACGTAAGGATACAAGGTTGACATCATACAAGGATGATATGAAGTAAGAATGCAGCAAGATAAGGACGATGTTACATACTGGTGATAGCATGTCCCATCGGTGTGTCTCTTGGCACATTCGGGTCAAAATAAAGGTCTCACCGCCAAACTATCAAATTGAAAGTATCGGGTGTTTATGGCATACGTTGCGTAAGATATTCAATTTTTCAGTGAATTTTCTCTTTGAAGATGGAGTGTGAGGTGGTGGATGTGGATGTAAGTATAGAAATGAGTGTGGGGAGAGTGTAGGTGATCGTAGGTGTCAATGTGGATAGAATATGAGTTGACAGAAGATTGGAGCACACCCGCACCCAAACCTCATCCACACTCCACACACACAGCCACATCCACCCCGACATCACATACCCACAACCACGCCAGTTCCTACACCTACAAGCACACTCGCACTCCCACACCCCATAGTTCACCCTCAATGGAGGAATTCAATGAAAAATCGAATATCTTATGCTACGTATACCATAAACACGCCATATTTTCAATTTGTTAGTTTGGCGGTCAGATCTTTGTTTTGATTCTAACATGTCCAATTTCTCTAATTTAGAATAGAAGTGCATCCATTGTTAGATATTTTTGTGTCTATGAGTGTAAGTGTTACAGAGTCCATAAATGCCTCACAGATATGACCATGATCTTGATTATGGAAATATTCGAAAATTTTTTTGTAATCGTGATCATGACTAGCTTCAAAAAACTTTCGTGACCGTGGCCAAAAGTCTTGGTGACGTAGTTCTCTATCAGAGATAAATATGGAATATGTTAAATAGATGTTCATCTAGAGATTTCGAAGAAAAATAAATAAATAATATATTTATATAGGAATATAATTGATCTGATTAAAATTCTTCTAATGCATGTTTTCACACTTGAATATATGAGGAAAAACAAGGAGAAAAATAAAAGTATTCATATTTAATATAAGATATACTCTTTTATTAAATAAAAAAATTCTTAAATTAGTTTTTTTATTTTTTATTTTTAATAGATCGAGATAATAATTGATTCAATATTCTTATTTATGTTTTTATCGCGAATAATTATTTCTAAAGATAATATTAACTATGAATTCTTTCAAACGATTAGACTCTGAGAATATTCTGTGTAAAAACAAAAATATATTGAATATGTTGTTTTGGAATGATTAACTCTGACTATAATTATGATAACAAAATAATTTCTATTGATAAAGATATTTTTTTTCAATTATTATTTCGATAAAAACTTCTAAACAATTGTCAAACAAAACAAAACATATGTAATCTTGTTTCTATTTATATGAAATAAGTAAAAAAAACTCTTCCATAACTTCTATTTAATTCTAATTAAATATATTTAAATAAATGAACTGTCATCGATGAATTATTTCCCGTTATCAATAAAATGGAGTTCGATCAACTATTGTCGAATCTAGTTAATATATCGAATGTATCTGATTTTATTTTAGATTTTACTTATGTTATTCTCCATATATTTGATTAATAATCTCAATGATTAAATGTTCTTCATGAAAATATCTCGTTTAAATTGATCAATTTGAAATCTATAGAATTATTTTTTATAATCCAAATAGAATTTTTTGTCATGTGTTTTTAATTGAATTGTTTATCAGTAAAGAAAACGTTTTAATATGAGTTATAGATTCTAAGTAACCATAGGATAAATATTTGAAAGATGTTCACATTCGTTCTAAAGACATAGGCTAATATTTTCATTATTCCTGCAATTTAATTAAAACGTTTCCTTTGTTTTTCTTTTTTCTCCTAGAGATAGTCTAAATAAGTCAGACAATGAAATCTTATTGTTAACCTTACTAATAGAATCTGATAATAAATAGCACGATTCTATCATTATCAATTTCAACGAAATTATTTTTAACTTGTTTAATAACAAACTAATAAAAATAAATCAAAGGCGAACGTTTATCAATAATATGAATTTAATCTAAATAGAGTAAATATTGACAAGTAAACTATTTAATTAGTTATTATGTCAGAATTTAGAATATTTCGAATATTCAATGATAAGACACCAGTGTTTCATAGGGAACATTGGTTATTTCCTAGGTAAAAGAGTTCGATTATGCGTTCGAGCTATCGAGAGACGAATAAACTGTTGTTTAGTAAGGTACAGAATAAAAGTAAATGATAGTATGATGTTTAGATAATTGATAGGAAAAAGTAAAGTTTGAATAAACTTGTATAAGTAAAGAAAAGCTGAACCCATTTGATAAAGTGAAAAGGACGGTATTTTAATTTTTAATCGTATTGTTACTCGTCGTCCATCTTGTATAAAGAGATAAAGATTGAAAATAATAATTGATCAGTATAGATGTAAGTTTTGTCGTTGTCCCTAGTAAGATAAAAATATTTGACATAGCTCGATAGAACAATAAAGATTTTCTAAATAAGAAACGATTGACTCATTTTTAATTTATTGTTTTTCCAATGATTTAATTTATTTATTTTTAGAGATTAGATAGATTCGGGGATTCTAAATAGGTGAGGTGGTCAGGTATTAAAAAGTCGATTGTTATTATGAGGACGTTCATTTCGAGAATGTTTATTTTTAAATTTCTAATAAACAATTCGAACCTTGATAAAACATATTAGAAAAGTCTAGATAAAATGTCTCGTTTACTTTTAAATTTTCAACGTTTTTCTTTAGTAGTTATTATGACTAGAGAAATAACTTATCATCTACAAGACAAATAATTCTTCATCATTTGTTTTTTTCTTTAAATTTATTTTCTTATTTTTTCCCACCAAATAGAATAGATAAGATGAATTCAGAGGGTAAAACAGGATTGGCTTAATTATCATCTTGCTTATTCTCAATCCTATGCAGTTTATTGACTATCGAAACACGACACGTTTTCGATAGTCAATAAAATAGTCAATAAAACAAATTCGAAATAATATCGAATAACTGTTTATATACTTATAGAATAAAAAAGTAAAAGATAAATTCATCTTCTACCACGTCTTTATTGTGCTGCTGACCATAAATAAAAACATTGGAAAAAATACATTTCAACGTGTCACTTTTTAAGCATAGACATTTTTTCCTAAAAATATTTGCCTGTTTTGTAAAATCTATACAAATGTCACTTTTTTTTTATAAATTGAAACGACTAAAAATTTTAGCGAAACGCAATTTTCTTGAAAAAAAAACACGAATTAAAAAGCTAATTCTCTTATATTGTTCATGAAAAACTTATTTTCTCGATAGAAAAAGATATAAACAAAAAATGTATTTAAACAAGATTTTTTTATTGAAAAAAACGTGTCTGACAAAAAAAAGCAAGAGTAGCATTTTTTATCCACAACTGTATATTGAAAGGTAGTTTTTCTATGAAAATTTTTTCTAGGTTGTGCCTAAATTTTTTCTACTCTTCTATTCTTCTCTTTATTTTTTCCGATATCTTATCAAATAAATTAAATGATGAAAACATACAAATATATTATAAAGATCTGATAAGAAAGCAAAGAAAAAAACAAACAAAGAACAGGTCACGGAACAAATATTCTTCGGATATCAATCTCTCAGATCAACATTTATATTATAATGCGACGCAGAGTTGGAACCGATCGAAAAAATAATTCGAGACCGGTAAAAACCGACGAGTTTATGAAGTTTGTTCATATGATAGAAGTGATATTAGGGATGAACTTTCATTCTAAATCCATAGAGATTTTTACATAGGAAAACAACAACTTATTTTTTTTTTTTGAAAAACTTTTATTAATTTTAAAGGAAAATATTCAATCTAACAAGAAAATTAAAATCTGACTCATTCGAAAAGGCCTAATCTTGAGCGTTTTATACCTTGTTTTTAAAGTATTTTCTTATAATTAAAATGTATAGGTAGAAGTTTATTTTAAAAGAAGACCTTTCGCACATTTAGAGAAGAAATTTTTATTCAGTTTACCTTTACAAATAACGTAACGGTTCTCTATCGACGATGACTCGAACCTAACACTTTATCTTGAGAAAAAATCTATGAGATGAGTTTAACTGTATTAATGGAGTTTCGAATAGATTTTTTAAAAAATAATATATATATCGATTAAAGATATGAAATAGATTGACGAACAGAAGAAAAAAAACATCAATAGTTTTCGAAATAAAACAATTTACTTATTTTGACAACAGCATAAAAACTTCTTATCAATAAGTTTTATCTGAATTATTTCTATATTTATTAAATATATTTCAATCGGTAAAACCGCTTCAATTGGTCTGGACCAGCCGGATCGATTACAATTCTGATGCAATGATTGATCTCACTTTAAAAACAATGACATATATCGAGAAAACTAAACATTTCTAGGTAACATTCAATATTTCAAATCAAGATTCTTTTCTTCTAACCTAGCACAATGGTTAAATGATGATTAATCAATTTTAATATATGCAGAAATGTTTATAGATGATATACTAGTCTAGAATGAATCAAACTCTTTATTTTAGGAAAATATTATAAATGAAACTATTATTCAATATTATATTTATCAATTGAAAACAATCTACATAAGGAAACGTACATAACACGTTATTGTTTTATGCATTAATCACTTCGATTTACAATTCGTAGAAAATATTCTTACAAAAAATATAATATAATAAAGATAAATATCGTCATTATGTCTAGACCGTGTGAATATATTCGACTCCTCTTATCTCTTCGAAATACTTTCATGTCGATTCTCGGCATATTTTTGTTTTACATTTGTTTTTTTTAAAAATTCTATTAAGGTGATAAACATACCAAAACTAATTGATGTATGGGTTAAAAGAAAAAAGGTTTTCATTAGTCTTCGATATAGTTAGAATTGTTTATGTATTTTTATTTCGAGAGTAAATCCTACCACCAGCAATAATTACTTTTTCTAACCATCTACCTTACGTCTTCGATTATCTATGCAAATCAAAACCAACTTGTTTCTTCAATAATCTTTCAAACTCGTTGTGAAACAAAAAAAAAAACCAATGAATCTCTTGTCTGTATCTGTCATGTATTCAATCGTTACTTAATATGATTTGTCTATATGTTTGTACCTGTCTCAACTAGTCATATTAATATAGGAGCCATATTGGTCATTGGTTGTCAACGGTGAAGACGGAGATAATTGAGGCAATCAATTATATATTGGTTCAACTATTAGATACGTTTAATTGTTGGTGCATAACTATTCTCACTTTATGGAATTGATAGGTGAAGAGCTTAACCATGTATAACTATGATGCATTATATTCCTATGGAATTTCTATCTAGAAAATAAGTTTAATATGTTATTTTCTTTATTAGAAAATATAATATATATAGATAAGTAGGTGTTTTCTATAGAAATTTTTGGTTGAAGATGATTTATCCTGAATGTTGATAATGAATATATTCTATCGAATGATTGTCAATGATTAAGTTCGAATGTAGCTTCTATCAGATGTCTATCAATTGTATGGATCTATTCAGCTACCTTTATTATTCGCTTTATTTTTCAATATGGATTTTTTCGTATTTACAAATTGATATAAAATATAGATGATTCGAATTCTGATTATATATTATTTGATTATGTTTAGTTCTATTTATAATCATAAATATAACTCTTTGATTATTTCATAAATCTATATTATATAATAAAGTTTAGAAAAACTTCATATTTCCTATTAAACTAATGTCAAACGTTCCATTATTTATTTTTAAACGAACGTAATTTATTTCGAAAAGAGACGAGTAGACTTTTATCAATTATTGGTATGTTGGAAAAGTTCTTTGGTCTTGATCGAACAAGCAATTTAATTAACTGTAGAAACTGAACAATCCAAATTCTTTACCAAGAAAATATAAAAAGGTTTTATTTTTTATTTTCTATTTTTGTTTTCATTATTAAATTAAAATTAGCCGTTCATCTTAAATCGTTACACATTAACATATTGAATAAAATAGACGTTTTTGTTTTTTAAATCAAACATTTATACTGAAGATTTATTCTTTTAGAGAATATAATTATATATTTATATAAACAAAGTCAATATACAATCGATAGAATCAGATTTTCTTCTTAGAATAAATTTTAAAAAATCTACCAACCTTTATACAATTTCAAAGGTTATCATTATTTATTATCATCACATTTTCTCTTTATATAAACACAATACTTTTATAGATATTCATCTCTATAAATAAATTTATTTCCTATATAATTTAATATATATCACTTCTATTTCTATTTATTATCTTTATCTTGAGAATAATAGTTTATTAATAAAGATAATAATATATCCATCGTTAAACATATTTCAATGATATTTTAACTGGATATCGAAATAATAAATTATTTTAAAATAACACCTATGATAAGTTGAATATTGATTTCAACCATCAATAAACATTCTCAACAATTTAACTTTGTAATTATTTCTATCAAAATGACATAGAAATCCTAGTCTATTGAATATTATTCAAATAAAATAGTAGAAAATTCAATTTCTTATATAATTAGTCAAGCTGAATCACTTGACAAAGCATTTTAAATGAGAAAAACAAAATGGAAATATAAATTGGTTTACGTTCTACGAATGATAAAATGAATAGAATTTATTTTTGTTATAAATTAAAAATCGATTTAAATAATATCTATTTACTTTTCTAACCACCATCTATACCTAATAACATTATTATAAATAATAAATTTAGAATCAAGATTAACATTCTCTATAATTATCAACGGATTCAACTCATTAGAAATATTATTTTATTCAACAATCAATTATGTTTTTTAAGATAATTATATATTCATCTTTCTACATTAAATTCATATGATTTTCAATGTCTATATTATTTCTGATATACTCGTATAATAGTTATTATAACTGATATAATATCAGTTTTAATACTCTAAATATGAAATATTGAAGAATATTCATCTTATCAATTAGAATAAATTTATAGATTATAAATAATAGATATATAGAAATAGATTTTCATTTTCTCTTACCAACATTAACATGAATTTATCGGAATTTATCATCAATATAGAAAATAGAATTTCTATCACTTTAATTTTCATCAAAAACTAAACCTCATTTTATTGAAAAATATCAAATGTCAAAAAAAAAACAAAACTTTGAATAGCAGTTTATCAAAGAAAATAAATAATTCTAGATATTGAACATCTTATGGGTAAGATTTTGTTATCAATTATATTTATTTGATGAAAAGTTATCGCGTCATCATTGAAGAGAAGCAATAAGATTATTAATTCATTTTTACTTTCTATTTATAGAAATAATCTATCTATTCAATATAATATTGTGGAAAAAAAAACAATAAGTTAACGTTTGAACATGGGTATATAGTACTAATTCGATAGATATATCTATATCTATTATATAATATATAATATGAGTTGATGTAATTAACCTATTTTATCAAGATAAATTTATAAAACAAAAAAGTTTTCATTAAATCATATTTTCTCTTTTCTAACTTGACTCTTAAAACCTGTTAATTTAGGTTATAGATCGATTGATGTTATTTAATTATATCGAAGTAAATTTGTTTCTAAAGAAAAAAAGAAAAAGATTATTTAGATTTTCTTGTTCGTAGAATTTCTGATCCTATAATTCGTCTTCCATCGAGTTATTTAGATATAAATAATCATACTCAATCAGAACAATATCTTTATTTACTTTTCTATATTATTCAAATGAATTATCGTGGACATTGAATTCAACTTGAACCAACATATATATATATAAGAAGATTTACTTAAAGATTATTTTATCTGTATCAGCTTATTATCGTGTTAGGATAAAGTCGTTCGAAACAAATTTCTAGACTTATTTATTATTATAAATATAATAAAATCAATAATTGATTTAAATTTATCAAGATAAAGATTATCGAAAGAATTTTATTTAATTGAAAATAAACAAATATTATATATTTAATTATTTGAAAATTCTTTTTCTATATATTGAATCATTAGAATCAAGACAGGGTAAATCAAATCTATTATTTAAAAGATAACTCTGAACAGATCTGAATTCAATAGGACGATTCGTTTTTTTTCGAAAAAAATAACGTTTAAATAATAATGATTTTTATTTTCTTTTATATAATTATAGTAGAGACCATCGGCACCATTATCATATATTCAAATTGAATCATCATCATATTCAACGATATATTAAAAGAGATTGGTTAAAAAAAAAGCATTAAACCGATTATGATTCTTGACTTTTCTTTTTCCTAAGAAAGAAAATCAACTAAATAACTTCTATATATGTGCGTTTTAACTCGTTTTATCTCTCGCTTTTTTTTTCACTTGACATTTCCCAAACGAAAATCTTCAAATGAAATATGATAAAAGGATTAGATACCTTATTTCAATTTTCGAAAATCCCTTTAGTTTTCTATTTATCAAAAAACAGTAGCTAATAGAGACATATCAACCATACGAGGTATAGGAGGTGTAACAACGTATAAAGGGCATAATCATATATAGAGTTCGTATTATTTCTTTCTAATGGTACTGATCAACCGACGGATCTATCTATGGCTGCAAGAAAAAATTCTCCATACTAAACATAGGCAAAACTGGAAATCCGTTAAAGGAAAATTCCTCAATACCTTTCCATGAAAACCACCTATATTAGAAAATATAGGAATCCTTCGCAAAAAAAAAAAACTAAGCATCCACCGAGTTCAAAAACAAAAGCAATAAGAAATGAATATGGGGGTGACATATTCCGAAGTCAATACAACTCGTGGAACACTTTAACAATAAGACTCAACCATCAGTTGACAGAGTGATTTTTCTCATACTGAATATCGAATTCCGATCTCTACGCGAATACATCTCGAAACGTTTGCTGATAGGACAAGCAGATCTGAAAAGAGCACGAACTGTCACTATCATAGAACAGATTCCGCGGCAACCGCACATGGTCATATATCCTCTATGACTATTGTAGAGTGTGCCCGTCATTTCTCGACATCGACGCCAGATCCGATGTTCTGTGTGTCATTTGACGGACAATTCCTTCGGGATCGGTAATTTTTCGGCTCTAACACCAGCTGCGATATTGTGGTCAGTCTTTCGACGGCTAGTTCTTTCATGGCAGCCATACTAACTGCGATGTTATATGTGACAATTTGTTGTCAGTCGTTTGATGAGATGCATGCGTGATAGGATGCTCTCTATGTGTTGCCGCGTGATTTCTATTATTGGTTTTCGGGGAGTTGATGAAAAATATTGTACGTTAACAGAATTAGTTCGTATACCTCCTCTACATCCATCAAGACCAATCGTTAAGATAATTTCTTCTTTGTTTGTGTCGTTCGAATGATTAAATGAATAAGATTTTAAAGGGAAAAAAAGCGAAATGATATTTTTTGGTGTATTATTCTATAATGAATTAAATAAATATAATGTTTGATGTTGATCAATATTGTTATCTCGAAGATCTCCTATAACAATTTAATATAATGCATAGTATAGTTATATAGAAATTGAATGTGTTAACAAATTGTCTGAATCTATTTATTTTGATAATTAGTAAAATATAGAATTGTTTTGAGTGAGAGTTTTCTTCTAGATAAGAGTGAACATAGTCAGTTGTATATATATTGAATGATGATAATCAGTATGAGATCGATCAAGTAAGAATTAGTAGTTTCGAATAAAATAAATATAGATTGTGCTGATTTAGTCTTGATTTTCTAATTGAAAAATGTCAACATATCTATCGAGTGAAATAATATATTAATTATTGGAAAGTGATTTGATCAGTTAGAAAATTTAATATAATAGTTAACCATGAAAATTTGTTTATCAAGAAAGATTTTTAATCTAGGAAGAGTGTAACTCTATCGTTAATATTAGTTTATTTCTAAGGCATTAGAGAGATTGATTGAGATAAGATTTGTCTTAGTATATTATATATAAATCCATTAGATAGACGTTATAGATGTTAAATAGGTATTATATAATATTGAAGATATCCTATGTTGAATGGAAATGAATATAACTATTAAGAGAGGAAAGTAGTGAGATAACATTGATTATTTTATTTTCGATCGAGTTTATTCTTAAATAGAATCAAGATTGATGATTGTTCTTAATTAATAATATTCTATATATAACGATAAAATAAAACCTTTTACTTTCAAACTAATAAATTTCAAGTATAGTCTATTGTTCTCATGTCTCGATTAAGATATTCAAATTTTTATTTATTTACAATGCATCGAAAGTATTTTGAAATTATAATTTCAATAGATTCAAGTCTAAGATAGGATTATTTTTGTGAAACACGATTGGACCCATCAGAGACCGTGACAGACGGGACTAAAAGGTCATCATAGATTGTGATAGAAGAATCATAGATGATGCATAACTAACATAAGATTAAACCATATATGAAGTATTATTCTCTTTAAAGTTTATAATGTAAGGTAAACCATTATAAACAAATCTAGATCAATATGCATAAAAACAACAAGACTTTTTAGAAGATCGGCTATAGCAGCTATATCGTCTTTGGCATCTTTAATCCCGCAAGAGATTGTGGTAAAGAGCTTTTTCGAAAGCATTGAACAAGTTGTTAAATGTTGACGAATATTAGATAAATGAATATCGAAAGGTTGTTATGAAAAATATCATGTCAGATGAGAGCAACGTTGAATATATATTAATATTTAAGTAGTTCGTTTTAAGAGTAGTATCCATTATTTGATGAGATGATTTTTTTTTTAAATCTAGACAAGCTTCTTTTTGTTTTACATCTAAAAAGGAGGTAGATTTTTTTTTCATTTTCTTTATTTCCTATATTATCTTGTCGCTCTTTGTAACCATGTTGAATTCATTTTTTATTATAAAGAAAAAATTATTTTAGAAATGAATTTCCGAATTGAAGAGATGAATAATAATAAAAAAAGTTAGTGTTATTAAAAATGAATGAATCTATATAAGAGTTTCGTTTTAAATATGATCGTTGATTTAAGTAATCTATTCTTCTAATAGTCACCATCTCAGATCAATATTAAATAACTTTCCTCATCATATTTTCATAAATAAAATATCGAATGTTTTGACGTGCATCGTCATATTAATTAAAAATATTTTTTC
>CAJNOL010002971.1:6791-28561 GCA_905250125.1 Rotaria sordida | reverse complement strand
TTAAGTGGGTAGGCCCACGAAAACTTTGTAAAGTGATCCTTCGTGTGAAGGATCCACTGATATTCACCGTCCGGCTTGCTTCTAATATCTATTAAGTCCATCTGTAGACGTGTTAAATATCCAATCGAAACAATAGGTTTATCTATAGAATAATTTTATTATGTAGAGCGTACAAGATGTGAGAAAGAAAAGGCTAGGTTCTACCTGCTATTGGTTTTGGAAATCCTTTGCAATTCCAACATACATCACATTGTGAAAGGAAAATGACTACTACATCAAATGGAATCCAACAATACTGTTGTCTCGCCTTAATATAAAATAAAATTATAATTTTCATTTTGAATTTTAGTACAAAATACTACTTCTCTCCACGTTTTATCACGACCATGATGTCCTAATCTTTCATGGCATTCTTTAATGGTTGTGTATAATTGTTCATAAGTGATTACCGGATTATTTGATTTAATGCCATAAACAACTTGTAATTCACCAATAGTAACTAATTTAAAGTGTTTATGGACCCAGAACTTAAATTGAGCTTCACCACGACCATCTTTCAATACCAACATGATGTCATTATAAACAGCTTGTGTGATAACAAACTTTGAACGAAATTTCTCACCTAACGATAGTATATGTTGATCCAATTTCGAACAAAATAGATCCATTTTATATACTATTTAAATGTTTTTCCTTTTGATACTGTCACGAGAAGTTGAAGTTAAATCTTCAAAATCTTTTTATTACTTTTCATTCTATGTATTGCATCATCCGTATAAGAGTTTATCTTTTATTACAATAGAAATTCATATATATCCATAGTATAACTTTTTAGTAGAATTTAAAATTCTACTATAGTAGAAATTAAAATTTTAATTTCTACTAGTGTAACTTAAAATTGCCTGTTATTTCAATTTCTCCTAGTAGAAATTGAAATTTTAATTTTAATTTCTACTAGTAGAATTTTAATTCTACTGAATTTTAATTTCTACTCCAACATATACATGTTTTTATATACCCTGAGATTAATTGACCGATGTTCAAAATTTTGATTGATTTTTTATCAATCATTCCACTTCTGTTTTAATTGATTTGATGATTTTTTTTTCTCGTCTGACATACATCTATATCATGTCATCGTCGACGAAAAAAAATTTTCATGTTACATATATATAGAGGGTGTTGTCTTTCTCCTTCACATTGCTCGTCTTCAAATAAGAATACAAGACAAGAGAATTCATCAACTCGAGTAACTTAAAAAATAGGTGTGTTTTATTTTTACAAAATGTGATCTTTATTTTAAGAATGTCTTAAATATATACATATCTAAATAATATAGAATAAGATAGCGTTTGTCTCTCTACTGAACAATATATTTTTTATTGGGCATCTTCATTATCTTCAATATATATGTATTTGAGAAATTTCTGAGAAATTTTTGCGTGAACTTTTTCGACTTTTCTTTAAAGAAATGTTAGTTGTGAAAAAATTGAAATTTCTACACATTTAAGATTGATGAATTTCTTTCATTTGAAGTGATTTTCATCGTTACTAAATTTTATTTTCATTAGAATATAGTACTTCTCAGGATTTATCTAATTTTCGTCCAGAATGTATCAACTTGTACATAACAAACTATGAATGATGTGTATTCACTTATATTGTCATTTTTATCGATATAGTAATGAATATATAAACAGCTATGAATTCATCTCAAAATAGTCTCCTGATGATAGAGTATATCATATTTGTACTCTTTAAATTTTCAAGATTTATCGATGAAAACAAAATTCATCATTATAAACATTTTGAACAAACGACTGTAATGTAAAAGCAATGCTATTTCTAGATTTTTATACGAAACTGTATATCAGACAAAGTATTAGTACAAAAACGAGGCATTTTTCGTTTAGATATAATGAACGTTATTGCCTTTACATGTTCCACTTTCTTAATTGAATTATTAATGAGTATTTTGACATTGTAGAAATGAGAGAGGTAACTGTTTTTAGTTACCTGACAAAGTACTCTCTATGATGTAATGTCATTTAATTAGAATGAAATGAAGTATTTTCTAAGAGAGACAATAATGATAGCAGTAGAGCATTTAATGAATGTCTTCATGTATTTCTCATTATATTTCTCTTGTATAAAAATTATTCGACAGATACAACAATTTCATTTTGTTTTCAGTGTAGATATTTAAGTTTTTATAAAAATTCGATGTTGGTTTTTTATTAGAAAATGATTAAACTATAGTTGCTTGAGAAATTGTATATTTTGTTTTTGTTCAGATCTCCCATCATACAGTTGTTGGTGTATTCTGTATTTCGATTATAAGTGTAGAGTGAGACGTTACACTAAAAAAAAAAAGAAAACATGCTGAATAACTTATTGGAATATTTTCTCGTTAAGGATAAATACATATTCTGACGAATATTCGTTTTCTATGATTTTCTAAAGATAATTGATATTTTTATCGAGTATTTGTGAGATATAGAGTTTTATTGTGAGTTCATTGAAAAATATCTCAGAATTTTCATAAATAAAACTATGTATAGATTAATTATTTGAGTCTATAAAAGAAATCTCAGTAGTAATAATAAATAAATTAATGAATCACATTTTGTTTTCTCATTAGACATATATACATGGTTTTTTGTTATGCTTAAAAGTATAAGTGAATCTATGAGACATAGAAGAGATTTAAAGAAAACTGCAAATCTCTTTCGAGTAAATGATATCGTCCTTATAATTTTTATGAGAAATTTCTACTAATAAAAAGACTTTTAATAAAAGATTTTTTGTAAAGTTAAACAACGAGTCTTTTGGTAAAATCCACAAATAGACGAATTCTTTATCAGTATTTCAGTGAATGTTGTTTTAATATTAACCTCTGTATATATCTTGTTAAATCTGACACTACACTGTTGTTCTTCAACATGAATATAGACAATTTATTAGTAACAAAAATATCAGTTTGAATAAAAGATTCTAGTTGTTTTGCTTTTTACTTATGAAATAGGAACAATGTTTGACCTTTTTACTGTTAGAAAAGAATAATTGAGAAAGTTTGTTTACAGGAAAAAATACATTTCGATTAGAGATTTTGAACTTGTAATTTTTGTATAATTATGACCTGATAAATACTGTTGAAAGTTGTGCGTGTAAATTTTTTTTTTGAGAATGAATCAAATGAATCATTTATTGCTTTTGCTCGAAAGCAATCTTTTTACTTTTCTTCTTTATCTATATTTTGTTTTATTTAATATTTAATTGTAATACAGAAGATAACAGAGGAGTGTGAATCTGTTGAGCTCTTCTTGTTAGCTCATACCTAAATGCTTTAAGGATTTAGTAGATGCGTTCATTGAATATTAAAAGATTTATCTCATTGAATTAGTTTTCTTTATTAGAATTTTTTTTCTTTTACTTTTCTACTAATATTTTTGTTTATCAATGAGAATTTTGATAAAAATTAATAGAAGAATCAATTGGATACATTAAATTTGTATCAATTAATATTAATCGGTTTTTATCATTTGTATAAGTCGAATCAATAGTAAAAAAAAATAGAGTTGATGATTACGAAGATGATATAAAAATTCAATTATGTATTATAGAAAGTTTTTATGGAAGAATAATTTTAATTTAGACGTATATATGTACTGATCTGTCATAAACTTCTCTTTTTGTATAGCTTATATCGTACACATTTTTCTCTGACGAAAATCACACAGCTCATTTAATAATAAAATTCAATACTGTTATTTTTGTTTTGTTTTTCTACTGTATAACAATCATATTTTGATTTACTTAATCTAACATATGAACACATATGATGTTGTTGAGCATAGAAATCAAGTTCAACATGCTCTTGAAATAAGTGTTTACAGAGATTATTGATATTGAAGTGAGGAACGTATTTATACGTTCAATCTCACTCACTCATTATTCCTACAAACACTCAACATTTCCATGGATCATCTATTAATGTAATAAGTGTAGAATGTTTGTGATATAAATGCTAGAATAATGCATCAAAGGTATGAGATTCCTTCGAAACACTTTGAAAAAGACAAATTTCCAAATGATAAATCAATTATAAAAATAGCTAAGAATTCATTCGAAAGGTTTTTGTTCCATAGAAGTCAAAAATAAATATATTGATAACTATTCTGATATGACACTGAAAATAATTCATCATTTTACATCATTGAAAAAACTATTGTTTGTTTCATCGAAATAGTTTCATTATTGATTTGAATTAGATTTACTTCAATAAAAAATATAGTAATGTATAGTTAGTTTCTGAAGAAATACCGATCAAATCCATCTTAATTTTCTACAATGAAAAAATATTTTTCGATTTTATCTTCTAATATTATTTATTGAAACATTTTCGAATAGAAACAATAGGATATTCTAGATTGTTTTTTCTCTGTAATCGATTTAGACACGTTAAGTATATCAAATAGACCACAAAGTAAGACAGAATACAAGTAGTAATGAGTAAATTATGAGCTAAGGTGTAGATTGTTGGTGTTTATGAAAACAAGCTCATCTACACGCACATCTTCATTATTCTGTTGTCTTAATTTTTGGTTTGAAGGAAATTGACATACTAAACTTGCATTATAATCTTTACTGAGTAGAGTTCAAGAACAAATGACAACATCAATGCAATTTTAATCATATAACTTTCAGCACCACTCAAAACTCCTTTACAAATATAACTCTAAAAACTCTATCTAGACATGATATTCATTCTCTCTGAATTTTGTTTCATTTTAAGTGCTTCACTCTTTGTTAAACTAGTCGTTATCTTTATTGTCAACAGAAAGCAAAATAAAAAGCAATTCATTACAAAAAAAACTTAATAAATAATGTCATGCCTTGCTTTCTTTTTATGATATCTAAGAGTTTCTCTTGTTCTCACCTTATATTACCATAAGTGTTTGTATACATAGAAACAAGTCAATAGACATCATTGTTTGAAAATGTATGATGAATTTCTGTATTAGTAGGTTAATTTTTTAGTCAATTGAGAGTCTAATATCGTGCGAAAGCGATGAAAGCATAGATAAAATGTTACTATTGATGTTCTTCTACTATTCTTGAGGTGTGGGTATGGGTGTAAGTGAAGAGAAGATAAACACCCACACCCACACCCTTATTTAATAGGACTTGAGGAACTATTGATACCCCCTATATAATAGAACTTGCGGACCTATGAGTATCCCCATAGAACACTTAAGGAGTCATAGATATCCAGCCTGTGATGCCCCTATGGAATCCTGAAGATGGTATGTGTAACGTTTCATGATGATCAACTCATAGAGCTAAACTATTTGGAAAGGTTCAGTTCGTTGAAAAGAACTGTTCAAATAGTTCAGTTTGTGGTAGTGAGCGTTTTGAACAGTTCATCAGTTCTGAACTAGAGCTGAACTTGTTTTAGGTAATAAAGATCGAACACAAGTTTTTCTCTAACGTTATATTGATTTTATTTAAAATTTCATTTAATATTAATATTTAAATAAATAAAATCTAATTGATCTATTCTATCTCTCGTCGTTTTTTTTTCTCTCTTCTATAATTAAGTTTAACCTCAATATTCAAACTCTATTAGCATGGAAAAAAAACACATAAAATTATTTTCTTTCCTGCAGGTATCGTTACCATATAACATAAGCACTCTTTCGATCCTCCTTATTATCATTAATCTCTAAACATTCGATTTGATCATATCATCTAAAGATTAGTTCTATCCTGATCGAGATTTTAGAGAATAATTGGAAAATATTCTCAATTGCTATATATATGTTGACCAAGGTGATTTGATGATTCGTTTCAAGTAGTTTAAATAGATGTTAGATATCTCTAGACGATAAATAAATATCATCATTTTGGAATTTTATCCTATATTATATATCGGGTAAACTGATTTTATTTTATTTTCGAGATAAAATGTTGATTACAGAATAAGATTGAATCCTAATCGAAAAATGTCGAGATTGATAGTTGTCTCATCTTCGAAGACCGGAACGAGATTTTACGCATATTATATCTTATTAGAATATTTCAATCGAAAAAACAATTTTCAATGAAAATAAAAGATAATTCGATATAAAATAGAAGGTTTTATTTCAATGTAAATGGTTCATTGTTTAAAATAAGTCTAAGGTTATCTCGATAAATAGTTAACTGTTAGAAATAAAACATCTCTATTAGAAAATGATTTGTTTATATTATATTCGAATATTTGGTAAAGAATTGATTATCGAAGGATTCTCTGTTCTTCTTCGTCGTTCCATTATATAATTATTATATTGAAAAAAAAGAGTGCGCATGACATCATTTAATAGAAAGAATTCTTTTATTGAGGGATTAGCAAATGAGAATTATTTATCTGATGGTAATCGATCAAATTCCGAACAACGATCAAGACGATCAAGTCTTGCAGAGTATCCTTGGATGAGATTTTCATTTTTTAATTTAAATAAAAAGACAACAACTTATTCTATGTAAATTTTTTTTCAATATATATATATTTATTTTAATTAATATTTTAAATAATCGATTTATATAATAAGATGTTTGTCTTGTTTTTGTTATTATAATTGTAATTCTATTGAATATGGTTATATTATAATATTAATAGATTTATTTATATTAGAGATTCAAAAATAAAATAATATATAGAATTGATATATTCTATTTAAAAATAAAAAATAATTCTCATTTATTATCTTTATTTATGTTTGGTTTATTTCGATTTAATAAAATAGTTTTTTAATATTGAAATGAGGGGAAAAAACCACTGATAAATTATATTCGAAACATATAATATATTCAAAGAATTATTTTCAATGGAAATCGAAATAACTCGATTGATTTAACATATATTATACGAATGGAAGATATTTATTGAAATAAATCAAACTCTTAAATAAATAAATGAAATCTTATATTAATATAATAAATCATTTCAATAGTTAGACTAATATTGATAGAAATAAGATTTTATTCAATTTATTTATTTTAATTTAATTGAATTAACCCTTTGCTAGTGTTTTTTTTTCGTTAAAAATTTTTCTATAGTTTTATAATGAAATTATTTTATATTATTATTGTCGAGTTAAGGTAATAATTATATATTATTGTTTTGAAGAGTATTCAAGTTGTTAAAAAGAATTTTTCAAATTTAACCAAACGTTTTATATTATTTAAATAGATTTAAAGAATAGTTTTCATATTCGTAGAATTAAAAAAACCAAACTTTCATATTAAATCTTTACTGTTGTTTTTTCAAAGCTAATTTAAATAGTTAACTATCTCCTTGGATTTGGTCCAAAATTTGTTATTTATTATATAAATCGATTTCTAGATGAATCTATATTGATTATCTTATTATATATAAAGATTGAAAACGAAAATTATTTATTATTTTAATAATCTATCCTAGAAACATTATATTGACCCGAACAATTTTGGCACAATTTACTCCTCTCTACTGAACAATCGCTAACAGATGATTAATATTTCGTCCGATTTGAACTTGTTTTGTCGAAAATCTGTTTTTAATTGCTAAGTAGAAACATTCTATAAGACGAAATAATGATAAAATAGTTCGAATTATCGATTAAAAATTTCTAAGGAAATAAATTTAATCGATCCTTAAAATCTCATAAAAGCTGAATAATCGTTCGAGGAATCCAACATAAGTGGCTTTCCCTAATAATTATTACGTTTTACTGAAGTCAAAATTTTTTTGTCGCCATCAATCGAATAAGTAATGCTTCCATCGATCTACTAATTAAAATAGATCGACCTGAATCATGATGAATTTCATCACTACGAGAACTTTATCAATGAGAAGCCAGAATGTAGAAAGAAAGTTTTCAAAAGTATAAAATGTAAAAGTACTTCGAGTACTTAATAAATACCTGATTTTGTTAAGCATAAGTGTGTTGAATAAGACTGCTATGTTACTATTATTTTTGATTATTTTTACTCGGTGATTGATAAGAATTTTTATTGCCTATGTTACTTATTACTTGCAAGAAACAACACCGACTATGAATCGATCTCTTCAACAATCTTCAAACTTCCATCAGACCATATCTTTGCCACCTCCCTCCTCCAAGCATTCTGCCACAGACCTATTCAGCCAGCAGCCGTAAAAAATTGATAGAAAATATTAAATGTTTTTGGTAAACAGTATTTAAAACTTCTTGCAGACAATTATACATTTTGAGCGGATAGCCTTCTCCATCTCCTGATCGGAAACTCCGATTGTGGATATCGATGTGGTTTTTAGTGTGATTGAAAAGAAAGAGACCATTCATAGTTTCACTCTCATTCATACTATCATGGTTTCTTTTCATGTTATTTCCGAGTTAGATCAGCTGATTGATAGGAATGACATTTTTTCAATTTCCACTGATAAATAATGTTCTGACTCAAATAAAGCTTAAGCATCAGTAGGAAACAGTAGCTCGAACAAAATGGTCTCTTTTCTGAGTTTTCTTGATTTACAGCTCGAGAGAATAAAATTCTCAAAAAGTATTTATTCTTTATTCGTTTAAATTAAGTTTAAACAATAACATTAAATTGTTTTATTTTAAATGAATATAATTAGAGCTAAAACAAAAACAAAATAACTACTTTATATTAGCATTCATTGAATAATATGGATGTCAATAGTTTTTGTTTTGTATTTTTTTTTTGTTTAAATTAATCTGTTTCGAAAGAAAGAGAGAAATGAGAAGAAAAAATGATTCGTCAAACAAAATAGACAGAAGTATGCCATTGTGTGTGTCAGTATATAAAGATTGTATGAATATACAATAGAAATAAAAGAAAAACATGAGCGTTAATTCATTCGAAATTTTACCTAACGATATTCTTTATGAAATTTTTGTTTATTTGTCTCCAATTGATATTCTTCAATCATTGTTTTTATTGACTAAACGTTTATCAAGAATTATAGCAAATGAATATTTATGGAACATTCATATTGGTGATACAACAATGTCATTATTGATGTTTAATGATCAATGTCAAAATATCTTAAAATTAATAGGTGATCGGGTTGTCTCATTACGTCTAACATTAATTGATATTATTGGTGGATGGTCACTTGTTTCATCTTGTCTTCAGTATCATCAGATATCATTACTTCAACGTTTACATCTGATTGGCATCGAACCACATGAATTTGATAAATTATTGCGTAATCACGTAATAAGACACGTACATACTTTATTAGTTGATGTGACACCATCTAGTTCGTTTAAATTTCTTCAAGTTGAAGGAGTTTATTTAGCTAAGGTAAGAAAAGAACTACTACTTCGATTCACTGGAATTCTGATCTTTTTTTTTCTATTAATAAAAACGTATTGATATAACGATATATTAATTCTAATTGCTTTTAATTTATTAATAGGTGTTTTCAAGAATGCCTCTTCTAAAAATTTGTCGACTTTCTTTTGATCATATTTATAAGAATGTTAATCAAATAGAAAATGATTCATTAGAATATCAAATAACTTTACCGAATTTATTAAATACAAAGCATCTTCGTACATTGACTATTGGTATACATACATCATATTTTCTCGAGCGTTTACTATTGTGTATACCATTCATTGAGAATCTTTCTTTCGGTGTAAATGATCGAGATAGTGATGAGTATGATACACATGATACAATCTTGTAAGTAACAACTATCATTGATAAAATTATCAATTACATGAATTTTATTAAGATTGCCTACTAGTATTGATACTCATCATCTTCGATATCTATCTCGTCTACGTATTAATTGTATGAATAGCATAAGTTTTCATCGAATTATTGCACTTTTATCATCTGTCTTCGGTCAACTTTGTCGTTTGTCATTAACATTAGCAGCATTTACATCAATATCTGATCCATTGATTATATCAGGTGACATTATTCAACAATTGTGTATTGATCGTCTCCAACCAACGGCAACTTATATTCTTAATCTATTATTATACGTTTTGGATGACATTGAAGAAAAAATAATTTTCAATTCATTTTTTAAAGTTCCATTTATTCATCGACAGCTACCGAGAGTGTTCATTCAAGAACTTGATGATCGAGATTTCGGTTCTATATATCATTCTTTTAGGATATATACTTTACCATATAATGACACAATTCTTTCATCATACATGTTCTCTAAAAATCTTGAAAAGTATCTAGAATATATTTATTTATATAAAGGATGAATCGAAATCTTTTTTTTCTTATATAGGTCTTGTCAAATGCCGATTAATCCATTAAATCTATTTCCACGCGCTCATACATTATCTCTACGTGGTTATAAGAGGAACAATTCTGTTCGAGAACTCGGTAACTGTAGAAGTTCTATATCATCATTGGTTCCATGGTCATCTATAACAAATATTTCAATCAATCATAGTAATGTTCTTACTCCAACCACATTAGAATCAATATTACGAATGGCTTATAATGTACACACACTAGATTTGTTTGATCATAGAGGAATTTTACTTCGTCCAATATTAAATAATTATAATCTCACAACTCTTATCAATCAACAAGTAACGATTTCTATTTCTATTTCTATTTCTATTGTAAGAGAAAAATCTCAATAAAATGATTTTTTTTTTCTAAATGTTTGAATTAACAGTTCAAATTTTCTTTTAAGAAAATGTTTTCCTAAAATTTAATGTGGAAAGAAAAAGATTTAAATCGACTAAATAATTAAAAGAATATTTTTATTTCCTTAAGATAAATTATATTTTCTATTAATTAGATAAAATCATTTGAAATCTTCGATATATCATTGACATTGCAAAATGCTCAACGAATTTGTACATTATTGTCGAATCGATTATCTAACTTAAAGAAACTTTCATTTTCTATTTGTGATGGATATGATCGATGGCGATGGCAACCATCTTGTATTGTTGATGGGAAAAACAAATCTATAAAACGTATTGTTACTCTTATTTATCTGCTTGTTGATCAATTACAAAAACTTGTTTCGCTACGTATCACCTTTTCCAATTCGAGATACTCTGATACACCTTGTTTTCCACATTTAATTCGACGCCAATTGCATCATTATCCACTTAATCAACCATTTCGATTACGAGTTACTTCCAATAAAATTCATATTTGGCTTTAATAATATATTAAGTATATTAGAAAATTTTCTTATTGTAAATTCTTCATATTTATATATCAATAAAATAAAAAGATGTCGAATTGTTTTTTTGCAAGACATAAAATTGAAAGTTTGAAGTTAAATTAATTTTTCTTGATTGAATCTGACATACAGTCAATATTCGACTATAACGTCAATGTTTTAAGATAATTACATCTAGTATCAAAATCTTTTCTTCAGTCACATTATCTAGTCCTCTGGTAGATACTTTTCTATATTAAAAAAATGTCATTAAAAGCAAATGAAATATGAAGGCGAAACCACCAGAATATTATTGATTTAAATATTAAGAAATCTAAAAATAGGATGTCTAACATGAAAATCGTTTGTTTTATCTCATATTATCCATCTATTGATAAAAGTATCCTTTTACAAATTCAGATGCCTTTCAATCGTATTCAATAATTATATAGGAAACTTTTGCGTGACACTTCCATGCATTTGGGAATGAATATATGAATTCTTTTTTGTCTCATTACAATTGACAAATGTATTTAAACGATGCTAATACAGTTTAGTCACATCCACACCCTCATGCTGATTGCTGTATTCAATGTACTAATCAGTGTAAGAATATAACTAAACTGCAGAAGATCCAGAACATTTATTGAATTTGTACTTTAATATTTTATCGCATTGGTTTTATCTGAACAAGCATCTCCTATTGAATCATATTAATAATTCTACGAGATTATGATTGATAGATTTAATTGACCGATCAATATAAAGTCTCAACAGTAACTAATATTTTGGCTAATTAATATTCAATCTGGCATTCTTTTTAGTTAATTTTACTTGAATAAATCTTTAAGAAGAATACTTTTTCTTTTTTTGTATGTTCAATACTGATCCTTGTCACATATTTGAAACAAACATAGCAAACGAACGAGATTGATTATACATTTTCTTCACGATTAATTTAATAGATATGTATACAACTTAAAAAATAGTAAATATCTGATATTTCTTTTAGTAACTTTGTGGTTACAATCACATTAGATTCTTCGAATACTTTCCTTATTTCGTTACACTAGTCTCGATCTTACACTTCTAAGAAACTGGAAAAAACCTTTATTGTCACATTAATTCTAATTTTATCAACCTCGATCTACGAGATTAAAAAAACATGTTGTCAGAAGTGTTTACTTCTTGTCATTGTCCAATGAATGATGTCAAGTTACTTTGTATCACTAGGTAACTATATTCATATTGTATATTTTTTAATGGTATTGATTTATAGATAACAAATAAAATTCAATGTGCTAACAGGGAACATTTCCAGGTGCAGGAGCACCTTTCAGCCGAGGTTTTGCGCATCTTGTAGCACATTGCGAGCTGTGTCTATGGTAAAAAAAAAAGTTCGTGTTTCTGGCTTGTTTCTGAGTAAATATCGAGCTTCTAGTGAATTTTCTCTATAGTACGCCCACATTGGCAGCAAAGTTATACTTTCGAATTTTGACCTGAAACTTTGCCTGCATAAAGGTCTCAGCTAGACTAGTTTGCATAAAAAATTTCAAAAGTTTTGGACAAAGTTTTTTCAATATACGAAACTTTGAAAAAAATTCATACTATATGTATTATTTATGAAAAAGGGATTATATTTTGATTGTTTCATATCTTAGAGAGACTTTATTCAAAACTTCTGAAATTTTTTATGCAAACTAGTCTAGCTGAGGCCTTTATTCAGTCAAAGTTTCAGGCCAAAATTCGAAAGTATAACTTTGCTGCCAATGCGGGCATACTATAGAGAAAATTCACTAGAAGCTCGATATCTCCACAGAAACAAGCCAGAAACCCGAACTATTTTTTAATCATAGATACAGCTCACAATGTGCTACAAGATGCGCAAAATCCCGGCTGAAAAGTGCTCCTGCACCTGGAAATATTCCCTTGTAAGTTATGTACAACGTTTGCTTAATCATAAACTATTTCTTTGTTGTCTGGTTTTGTTCAGCATTTCTTACCGACTGATCTGAACTTCTCTAAGTCTTTTGCACACTTTTTTGTTCGCAAATCAAACATTTTTTCAATGACACCAAAGACTAGTTTTGGAAGAAGATATGTATTACAGTTTTCTATTAAGTGACAATTCATTAGAGCATACTGAATTTATTTTATCAAGCTATGCTGTCGAAAAAATCCATATAACGCAAATAATGTAATACGGAGAACAGATCAAGTATACAATTTATTATTTGTATCGATTTCGAACAAACATGAATCAGTACATAAATCCTGTATAATCTCTGTTCAGCGATTGCGATCTGCAGAGAAAAACCTATAGTAGCAAATTAGGACTTGTTTGTAAACTTTTGTACTGATCAAGAGGTAGGTATCACGTGCATATGACCAAAAAAATGAAGAATAACTAATATCAATCGAACGGCCAAGTCCAGACTAGTTTGGTGTATGAAGACTGATATTATTAATGAAAGAACCGACATTAGTATCGACAAAATGGGTCCGGTTCACTTTGCCGACACCATCTTGCCGACAGATCACTATGCTGACAGGTACACTTTGCCGACAAAATTTGTTCATACCTTAGCGTACTAAATCTAGTAGTCTCCAGGGTATCTTGAAGGTAGGCGTGAGGGATGGGCTGTGAAGATGCAGTTGGAAGTGAGGAGATGACCCTTGCTCTCATCCTCACTCCAACTGCACCCTTAAAACTCGCTCAGGCACCTTCAAGTGTACAACTTACAGCTGAGCCCGAACCCTCACTCTCACCCCAACTGCATCCTCACAGCCTATCCCTCACTCTCAAGATACCATGGAAACTACTAGATTTAATAGGCTAAGATATGAACAAATTTTTGTCGCAAAACAAGTTGTCGGCAAATTGTACCTGTCGGCAAAGTGATCTGTCGGCAAAATGGTGTCGACAAAGTGAACGCGACCCGACAAAATAGTTCATGAGAAACTTTTTCATATTTCGTACTTATTAGATTTTATTTCATCCAGAATAGTCTCATTTCAAACAAGTAAATCTGCCCTAGTAAACTAATCTACTTCATATTAGAGTAATTATATGCTTTTATATTTATGTGTATTTTTAGTATACCATCGATTATTAACCAAATAGATAAGTTGTTGGTAGCAAAAGAGTACGCCTTTTTTCTTTGGATACAATATCATTTATTAAATCATGTGTTGTTTGGGAGAATGCCAACATGAGTCTACATTAATGTGTTAGTCGTTCCTCATTCCTAATGAGAAATTGTAAATAACAATAGGTTTGTATAATAGTTAAAACTTCAGAACTGTATGGGGAACTGAAGATCTTCAGAGTCTTGCAGTCATGGGATCTTCTTTCTTTCCATTCTTACATATTCTGTTGAAATTGTAAAATTTCATGAAACTTCACTATACCTTCGTGAGGTTTAGAAAGCTGATAGGCTTCGTGTAAGGGTGTGGGTGTGGGTGTGGGTGTGGGTGTGTGGGTGTGGGTGTCAGTGAATGGCAAAACTACTACCAAGATCCACACCGACACCCACACCCTCAGTCACACCCACACCCACCCACACCCACCCCCACCCACACCCTCAGCCACACCCACACCCACACCCACCCACATCCACACTCACCCCCACACACCCACGCCCACACCCCAAATCTGGAGTTTTGAAGTCTGCAAGGGACTCTTTTCGTATATGCTTAATTATGAAGATTTTGAGATTTTCTTTTTATATTCTACCTTAGTTTTGCAACTTTTCATATAGTTAATCATACTGGCTTGAGGCAGTCTTTTCTTCTTTCTTTGAACTGTGAAATAGTTTGTTAAAAGAGTGCGAAGACATCAAGTTTTGAACTAGAAACAAAATTCTGTCGCATATTCAAAACTCATCGTTTGAATCTCAAAATATTTTCTGTTTCGCTGTTTTGAACAATTTCATATTGATTAACATAGTTCTTTATTTTGTGCACTTCTCGCTCATGATTTTACGGATTGGGGGTGGAGTGTGGGTGTGTGTGAGTGTCGGTGTAGATGTTGGGGTTGGTCTTCTTATCACTCACATCCACACCCACGACTAGCTAGATGCTTCTGTCGTGAATTAATCAATTACAGATCTTATCCTTAGTGTTTTTAAATAATTGAGTATCCAATCCGGAATCATTTAAATTAGATCAAATACATAACATTTTTTAGCCTTTCATATAAAACTTTTGATAAATGGATATTAAACAGGAAAAACATATCTGAGGTGCTACGTTTCTTTTATCCTTGTCATCACACAGTTATCTATCATCTATGTTATATTCTTCCATCTAGTTTTATAATCTTTATGATATGTTAAATTCCGAGTATTTCAGCTCTTATTTATCAATATTTACATTAGTAGATTAGATTCAATGTTTGTTGGTTTTGAATAGACAATGAATAGTAATTTCATAAAAGAAATGGAATATTTTTCTAATGTTGGTTGAATAGAGATATTATTCCATGTTTCAAATGTGATGATATGCTTGTAAAAATACATTATTTTATCAATTATGTTTGATTAACATTTGGAGAAAGATATTAAATTAGATTGAAATCTGATCCAACATTTTTTTTTGTATCTCTCATTCATTGCTGCTAATGCTTTTCAAATAAAATATACGGTTCTCTAATTAACAAGGCTTTTTTATTAATAATATGACACTATGTAACAAGAAAGTTTTATACTTGAGATGAAATTACTATTCATTGATTTTTCAAATACATCAAGCTCTTTGACACCGAAAGCCGAATTCGAAAATTATTTCAGGTAAAAGTCACTGTTTTACGTTGTATCCCTCATATTTATATTTATAAACAAAATTCTTAAATCTATCAAACAAATTAACAATTTAAAGATTAACAATGTCAAAAAGAAAAAAATCTACTTTTGATACACAGTCATAGTCACGATATTTTTCATTGTGAACAAAAATGTTGATTGTCGGCTTTTTATTTAAGCTTCAACTGTTCATTTTGAGCCAAAAATAAATAAAGTCGGGCAAAATATTCTGAGCGTTTATTTTATCATATGGAATTTTATATCTCACCTTAGTATTTAAAAAAGAAAGAACAAATGAAATGTTTTCGTTTGTTTTTTAAGTGATAGTAGGTATTGTATCTGATTTAATGACAAACAAAAACAAAAAACAAAATATCAATGTAAACTTACAATGAATACCATTTAGTGCTGTGCATTAGATGGAATATGAATTCACAACAGACAGGACGTTCGTTTCGAAGAAGTCTACTGGTTACCTCATCTATTGAATTGAGGTGAATAGTTTATTTCAGCTATGATTCGACTCATGAACGGTATCACTTATGAAAACACACTAAAGAAGCAGATGACTTAGAAAAGTATCAGTTGTTAATTTTCATTTTTGACATTTTTGTATCTTCTTAACACTGTCGAATTTCTGAAAATGGATTTCAAATGTGCACTCGGCACATTCTCATGATCTCATCAAGCTTTTTTTCAACTGAAAATGATACTCAGAAGCTGAAAACACGTGTTTGGCTTGAATCTTGACTCATACATTGAGAAGAAGAACAAGAAGAATTTGTACGGCAACTAAGCGAATGAAAAGCAAAGGCTGAAATTCCTACAGTCCACCGACTTAAATAACTCAAATGATTCTGTATGATTATATTAAAGATGAAAAAGGAAAATGTCTCCACTTAGTACCTCGTCTTTCTATATCCACCAATGTCAAATGATTATTGATGAAATAAAACAAAAAAAACTTATTAAACAATTGTTCTATAGACATATTTTTATTAAACTATCTTTTCGTCGTATAATAATAGACTGACTTTGATATAATGAATTAGATTAGTAGGATTTTTTTTTCGTTTTCTCTTTAGGCATCCAATGAACTCAGAAGAAATCCTTTTAGTAATGTCCAGTATGCTGAGTTTTGTCTTCCAAGTTGTCAGAAAAGTTCTAATGAAGTAATTCATATCGGCAAACAACTTGTGTCTTTTCTCTACCTATCTAAATGTTAAGTCATAGCATCATCTAGTATTTTGATTTATTATCTTCGAAGAAAGTAATATATTTCATATGTGGATGCTCTATATTTGTAACCATGATCAATTGTGACGAATATTTTAGCCACAAAATCTCAATTTAACATTGTATCGGTTTTTTTTCTTTTTATCGAAATAGATGAACACCCTGCCATCCATCATTCTTTTTTGTTGGTTTTTGTATAATACTCGATTTTATCAAGTAGATGCAAACATCAATTCAAATACCACTCTCCCATTGTTTAACAGTCTATTCTACACTATCATGCTCTTCAATAGTTCAGTGTAAACGTTTTTAAAGCTAAAAATATTGTGGAATAAAGTTAGTTTACACCAAGAAAAATTTTTCAATGATCTTGTCAAACAAAATGAGTGTAAAATGCCTACGGCTGATTCTCACTCTTGCAAATCCGTTTGATTTTGATTATCTCTTTGATATGATCTTAATCATATTTAGTCTAAAGATTCTCGTGACATTCGATGTTCGTGAATCAATGACTATGGGAAAAAAATGGAACGAAATTAGATTTAATAAACAGTTTTCGATTGCTTTTAATAGATTTTTATTTATTCAAATATGTCAACATAATAGAGAAATTTAGAAAAATACTAGTTATAAGCTCTTCATTATATACCATCACCTAGGAAGACAGCAAGAAAGAAAAAAAATATATTATTGCGTTTATTCAGTAGTTCTTTATTTACATATTTTATCATCACGCTTTGCCTCAGTATACAGACACGACCAGAAGAAAAACATCGATGACATCCAGAATAGAAAATACCTTGTACTTTTTTTTTATTACTTTAGAGTTAAAAGAAAGTCATACTTTCCATATATCTCTACCGATTTTTTTTCAGAAATTCTAGCAATTCTTTTCATTATTTGTCATTTGTAAGCGAATTTAGATGTTTGCCCTCCATCACTGTGACGTACTTTGAAACTGTGTTAATGTTGCATTCATGCAAACATATTTTAAATATCGACTTAATTTATGGATCCTAGAAATTAATGAAGGAATAGCAGTTAATATACTGTAAGAAAACAATTTTATCATTATACATATTTCATATAATCTCAATGAAAAAAAACCTATGAATTTAGTAGTACTTCTCTGACATGAGTTCGAATATAAATGGAATTTTCATATTCACTTATGGTCGTAAAAGCCAAAAGAAAGCTAAATTTCTTTTAATTCAAGTTTTATTCAAGTAATGATTATTCTATTGAAATATAGGTGAAAATGTACTCTAGTATTATTCTGAATATTAAACTGAATTTGAAATTTGTGTAATTTTCTAGATAGAATTAGATGTGAATTCATATATAAATTTTATAAGTAAGTAAATCTAACCATCAACACAAAATTTTGCATCCAACAACAGGTAAGTTTGCTCATTGAATAGATACTACTTTATCAGTAATTGCATCATTTTGATCTTTTTCTTTTTATAAAAGAATAGATATATGTGATTCCCCGTTATTCAGATGAATATTTTAATTTCTTGAGTTTTTTTTTAATGAATGTACGCTCAATTTATTCAATGAAGATGAACACATGAAATAATAGACGAGGAAGCGATCAAGAGAAAAGCAAGAAACTATATTAAACACCGAAAAGAGGACATTAGCATATAATGTGTGAGAATGCAATAGAAAAAATTCACAATTGATAAGCACATAATTAACTAAACGTCTCAAAATAAAATAAAATAGAATAAAATGAAAAAATTGTATATGAAAATTCTTCTTTCTTGTCAGGATTACTAACTAACTGAGTATTGAACAATAAATCATGGTATTATATAAATAACGAAAATTTTCAAAAGTGTTTTTATGTAAACATATAATAATTGGAGGGACAGTGAAGTTAAATTGCTAGAAAAAAACAAACGTCCTGATAGAGAATTTGGATCTAAGAAACCATTACTAATGCAATAAAATCTTTGTTAACGATAAATATCAATTTTATATTTAATATTTTTCCTGAAAAAAACTGAACGATAACTAATAAAATATCGAATTTATCAACTAATTTTTTTACTACGTAATAGTAAAGTGCTCATTGAAGCGTTTCATTCATTTTCCATTTGATGAATCGGAGCAATTATTTTTGTTCAAGTCACTGGTTAATGATCAACAGTATTTTCGACAGAAAAAGAAATCATTTTTCAATGATATGTCTTAATTAAAATTGAAATTATGCTTCTTCCTATTTTATTCACATTATCAACATGACAATCATATACATAATTATCAGGAAAATAATCAAATTAATGTTGTTCTTGTTATTTTCTTCACTCTTAATAGAGAGAGAAAAAGAACATACAACGTGCGAGACAACGTATCTAATATGCAGCGAGATTCAAGTTATTGCACGCATGAATGACAAACGAAAATTGAAGAAAAACTAATCATAAAGTAAATGACGTCGTTGATTTTTTTTTCGATATTTAATTACTTTTTTTGACAAGCGTATCTTCAATTGACACGAAGTATGGTTTGTTATTGAATATCACGGGAAAAAACCCACATTCGACCATGTAGAAAAAAAACAAGAAAAAAACACAGCATCGAACATATAAATAAAGCAAGTAAGGTTTCAGCATACAGCAATTTACTATCATATCATTCACAAATAAGCATCAAAAAACCAATACAAGGGTCCAAATGAATCCACAACGAAGACGACGTATGACCAAAAACAATTTGGTGATCTGGGTCGACGCCAACATCAATACAACCAACGAAGATTACCAGAAAAGTTTGCAGCAACTCGAAGCTGTTGCCAGTAAAGTCAACATGTGTACTACGGCAGAGGAATGTATTAAGAAACTCCAAGAAAACAACGAGAAGACATCATTCGTGATTGTCTCCGATATATTGGGACAACAGCTGGTACCAGGTATTCATGACATGTCCAAATTGAATGCCATATACATTTTCTGTGGCAACGAACCACAGGACAATGCATGGACAAAAGACTGGGCAAAGATCAAAGATGTTTTTACGTCGATTGAGCCCATATGCAACGCACTGGAACTGACGGTCAAACAATCTGATCAAGATCAGACGATGGTCAGTATCATCGGTAAAAATGAAGTTGGTTCTAGCAAAGATCTTAATCAGCTAGAACCTTCCTTTATGTACACGCAAATATTCAAGGAAACACTCATTGATATGGATCACGGACAACAAGCCATTCAAGAGTTGGCAGAATATTGCCGTAAACAATATCAAGACGATGAACAAGAAATAGAAGATATTGAAGAATTCGAAAGTAGTTATCAGCCATCAATAGCCATATCGTGGTATACTCGTCCGTGTTTCGCATACAAAATGCTCAATAAAGCATTAAGAACATTGGATGGTGATATCATCATTAGAATGGGCTTCTTCCTGCGTGATGTTCACCTACAAATTGAAGCTCTTCACAAGAGACAGCTCAATCTTGATAAGGAACAGTCATTTACCGTATATAGAGGTCAAGGATTATCAATAGCTGATTGTGAAAAGCTCACAAATAATCAAGGTGGCCTAATATCCTTCAGTAATTTTTTATCGACGAGTACAGACCGCAAAGTATCTCTCGGTTTTGCTGAACAAGCCTCAACAAACAAAGATATGGTTGGCATTCTTTTTCAAATGACCGTAGATCCTACAGTTTCATCAACACCTTTTGCCTCCATCGAAGAGGTGAGCTATTACAAGGGGGAAAAGGAAACACTCTTCTCCATGCACACGGTTTTCCGTATTGTCGACGTTCGGAAGATTGCTGAGAAAAGTTCCCTATACGAAGTGGACCTTAAACTTACATCAGATGACGACCAACAACTCCGCGATTTGACTGATTATATACGCGAAGAAGTTGACGGCGAAGGATGGTATCGACTGGGTAAGTTGCTGCTCAAAATTAGTCAATTCAACAAGGCCGAAGAACTGTACATGACACTACTAGAACAGGCCTCCGAGGATAGCGATAAAGCACTTACCTATCACCAGCTTGGATTTGTAAAACGAGACCAAGGAGAATACAAAGAAGCAGCTTCATTTTATGAAAACTCACTCGAAATCAAGAAAAAAGCTCTGCCTCCAAACCATCCCGAGTTGGCTATTTCCTACAACAACATCGGTCAAATGTATAACGACATGGGTGACTACTCGAAAGCACTTGAATTTTACGAAAAAGCACATCAAATAAAAGAAAAAGCTCTGCCTCCGAATCATCCCGAGTTGGCTATTTCCTACAACAACATCGGTCAAGTGTATAACAACATGGGTGACTACTCGAAAGCACTTGAATTTTACGAAAAATCACATAAAATCTACAAAAAAGCTCTGCCTTCGAATCATCCCGATTTGGCTATTTCCTACAACAACATCGGTCAAGTGTATAACGACATGGGTGACTACTCGAAAGCACTTGAATTTTACGAAAAAGATCTCGAAATCACGAAAAAAGCTCTGCCTCCGAATCATCCCGATTTGGCTATTTCCTACAACAACATCGGTCAAGTGTATAACAACATGGG